>JAAGNO010026508.1:0-10188 GCA_033439905.1 Ceryle rudis
TTCCTTCCTTCCTTCCTTCCTTCCTTCCTTCCTTCCTTCCTTCCTTCCTTCCTTCCTTCCTTCCTTCCTTCCTCTCCCCCTTTTTATCTCTTTATTTCTCTTTCTCCCAAGTCCATTGGGAAATGTTTGGAATTTCTGTGAACAAATTGGTTCGTTCATAAGAGCTTCTCTCAGAACGAGTTTTTAGCCAGTGATTTTTGCCAAACTCTCTTTGACTGCTATATATTCATGATCCCTTCAGCTGAATTCTATATTAAATTGCTTTTGATAAAATGTGGATCATGAATCATGGTTACTTCACCCATAGAGTGGTTTAAGTGAGTCTGTATATAACAAGTACAGGCAGATTTCCAAGGTCTCTTTTTTTTTTTTTTAAAGAGATACATTAGTTGTATCCTAATGCTTCCAGATACAGATGTTGGGATTTCTGAAGTCTTATTACAGCCTTGGGTGCATATGTGTGTATGTTTTCCTCCACCTATGTGCTATACACATATAGATACATTTAATTCTAGTCCTTTTGTGAGTAGATGATCAGAACAGAAAGATGACAAGTGCTGAAGAGTTGATAACAAATAAGGCATTTCTTCACAATGGTCCTGGAGAAGCTCTTTACAGAGAACTAAATCTTTAACTGCTGTCTTTGAGGGTCTGTCTCCTCCATCAAGACCTCTTGAGCTGCCGAGAGGTTGAGATCCCTCAGCCTCTATGAGTCCTTGTCACCAGAGGGAGGCAAACAGATGCCTTGTAAAAGGAAATAATTGACCTACAGCTCTTTTGGTGATGAACATTTTTCCAAATATTCCACTAAACATCAAAGTATTCATGAGTAATCAACAATATACCAGCAGCAAAGAAGGAAAAAAGAGACAGTACATTACTCTTACAGCTACAAATTTGTTGCCTGCTCTTCCTTCTAGCCCCAGCCCAGCCTCACCAGATTTATGAAATCTGGAGATTCTCTATCTGTAGGAAGAGATTGATAAGAAAAAAATATCAGATGGTGGTCAGAGGCGAATGGCTGAGATAATAAGGAATTTGGAAGATTTACAGAACATGTTGTTGAAAGCTGCCTGAGAATCAATTTCTGAAAATGGGATATGAAAAAAACACCTTCTTGGATTTAAAAAGAAAAAAAAGTGTAGCAAGGCACAAGCTGCAGAGCTGATGGAATGGCAACAGCATTTGCCATGCAAATCACTGCACTTCTGATTTTTTTCTGTACCTGGAAAAGGATATCCTCTTCCACTACAGTGACTTCTCCATTATGCTCAAAGATTGAGAACTAGTTGCTTTTATCCTGAATAGCCTTACTACTAAAGCTGAATGGGTGAAGATTAAAAACACTGCTTAAAGGTTACTTACATTACTAATTACTATTTGTCATTAATGGCCAATCATAGTGAGAAGAATGACTGTTTCTTTTCCTCCCATGACCTGTACTAGTCAGTCCCACTGCCTTCTTGCTCTTATAAAGGATGTTCGGATGTTCCTTCTATCCATCTTAAATAACTACCCTTCTAATTTCCTGGAGTATCAGGCAGAGAGGTTGAAGTTCTGTTTGATCCTTTTCTTCTTGGTGTGCATTTGTGATACTTAACATTTGTCTGCTGGGTAGAAAAAAACAGCAAAATATAAAAAATATTGTTAGATTTTGGTCTTGTTCACTTGCATGATAGGGAACTATCTCTTCCCTGCTCTCCTAAATAGAGATTTCCACACCCCACATAAGCAAAATCACAAGAGCTCCATATAAAGCATCTGTGGTCAGGAAAAAATCCAAATAGAGAAGATTAGTTACCTCATCTTTCATCAGATGATAATGTTCGCTTGCTCCAAGGCTTCCAACTCCCACACTTGTGAAAGGTGTCTTATAACTAGCATCAGAGCTGAGCCAGGAAATTAAAGAAGCAAGTTTGGATCAGTAAACTCTTTCCTCTTGCACAAGCCAAGATGGTCCATGGAGACACGTTGTCTGCAAGGACAACCCAAGGTTGTCACTGGCCAATTCCAATTCCGTTTGTCTTCATGAACAGTGTTAAGCTTTGGCTGATAGGCCGAGAAGAGGTGATTTGGGAATTTACAGCATCTTACTGTTGTCCATTTGTACATCTTCTGGCACTTCTGCTTTCAGCTAACACATCCACATGCTTATGAGAATTGTCTTGGAAACCCTGCAGCCTAAGTACCCAAGCCACCAAGGACATCTCCAATACAGAAACCATCAATGTTGTGTCACTGAGTTTTATTACCAATAGGGATTCCTTCATCCATCTCTTTTCTTTAGAACATACCATATGTCCTCATTGTCTCTGTAGAGAGGAGAACCTTTCTAAGCTGATGTATCTCTTGATCTCTGAAAGTAGCTCTCAATCTTTTGTGTCTGCTGCCACAACAATTTCTGTGCTTTAAGGTCTCTGGGAATGCTGAGGATCCTTCAGAACAATAAAAGTAAATTTTTTCAGTATTGACCATTAGCATGAAATAGGTGTGCTGGATGAAGAATGGAAGAAGGTGCGAGACTGGATGGAGAACAAGAGGTAACACAAACAAAGGATTTGATACTTCCCTTTTTGCCTGTGAGTTCTCCCAAGGTTTGAGTCCCTCATGTCAATTCTGAGAGCATTTTTAGGTCCCAGTGGTAAAAAGCAGAACAGACACTCTTGAAGGTCACCAGAATGCTGACATTTGATAAGCAGCAGTAATGGAAAATTACAGATCTTGACCTCCTCTGGAACAGCAGAGGATGTACCAGCACATAACCATCCCAGGGGACAGGAGCTGTGACTGCACCTGCTTCCAAAGGGCAAGGAGAGGGCGAATATCATGGAGGGCTGGAATTCCTACTGCTGACAGGCCAGACAGTGTCCCGTTGTCCTTGCCTGGGGGTCATTGGCATGTTCTGCACTGACGTCTGAATAGTTTGTCCCTTTCAAGATGAATCCCCTTTTGTGAGGACTGTCCTGTTGTGGACCTTCCTGCCCAACACGTGCATGCTAAATGCTATTTATCTCCTTTTTATTTATTTTTTAAACCTCCCCAGTCATTTTAGGACAAGTTGGGTGTTTAACCTGACTCTACTTCATGCTCAGAAAAGTGGAGAATCAAAACTGACTCTCTTTCTGTCTTAATGCAGGTGGTAGGGCTGTTCCAATGCTTTAAACAAAGTAAAGGCTGCCTTCCTGCATTCAGGAGAGTGTCTCATTCCTGGAGAGCCATTTGGAAACACCTCTTGTTGCATAGCACATCTATCTACTTTTATCACTGTTAAAGTTTATTGTTTTGCCTTTAAAAATCACACTGCGCATCCCCACGTTGGAATAGTTTTAGATTTATGCAATTATTGTATGTGGCCACCAATTTAAATGAACCTCTGACCCAATCCTTCACACTCTGCCTGTGGACTCTTCTCTAATCTGGGTTTTTCACTGTGATTACACTCATCAGTGGCCTTTCGTGACTGTGAAGACAAAAGATAGGTGATAACAAGCCCAGGAAGAGAGAAGCAAGCTGCTCTATTTCTCCTAAGCCCCGTGCTCATTGCTGAGCTGAAGAAACAATCAGTGGATTGCCTTCAGCTTGGGGAGGCTGAATCAGAGCATCAGTGGGATTAGAAGGGTTTAGGGGTATTAGAATAATTGGTGGTGCTAATTTCCAACGCTGGAGACTTCCAGCTGAGTAAAGATACTTCAAGATGCTGATCTCTGCAGAGAGATAACGCTTCAGAAAAAAAAGGAGAGGTAGCTGGATGATGCTCAGGAGGAGCAAAGAGATGCAGGAGTTAAAGTGGCAATATAAAAGGATCGCAGTGCAACGAGATCTGTAGATTTGGTATTAGGTGAAAAAAATACCCTAGAAAAATACCATGCCTAAAGTTTGGTGGAAAGTGGTAACCCAGTGTGGAAGAGGATGGGAAGGAGGAGGAAGGAACTGAAGGCTTCAATTGGAACTTGAATTGGAGAGTGAAAGACGAGCTACTATTGCATTTTATGGATACCTGTGGAAAGATAAATAACCACCTGCCCTGTCCTGTCCGTGAGGAAGCTGAGTAAGCCGCTTAGACTATCTGATATCCCATGTGCACCTTGATATCAGCCATAGTTTGAGAACAGGATACGCAAATACCTGCCCATCTCTGTACGGGGGCCACCAGACTTCAGAACTTGAACCAAGCCAGGACTGTGAAGAGAAAATGTGCTAAGACTGAGAAGCAAGAGTAAGAATTAAATAGTTGAGAGAAAGGGTTTCTAATGTCCAAGGACAGGATGGATCTGTGAACTTTGCTTGGAGTTTGAAGGAGTTATATTGCTGACAGTGAAAAATAAGGGAGGATGTATTCAGCTTTTTAAGGATGGCCCATTGTCTGAATTGTTTAGACAAGATGGAATAAATCTTCTCCTGGACTGGAGAAGATTCATATTAAATGGGATTTTCAAGTCCTTTCCCACTTGAGTGTTCCTAACGCTTGGGCTAATGCATTCTCCTCCTGTTATGTGCAAAGCTGATCCTGCACAAAATGAAGATCTTTACTGATTGCTCATCATTCCACTGTGGTCACATCCTATGTGGAATGTCTCTATGTGGTTACTTCCACCACTAAGCTCAAAAGCCCTCACTGTAGTTAAAACCAAAAGTAACTGGAGCTTTGACGATTGGTTATGGGCTGATGATTCTTGGAGTGATATCAGAATCTTTCTCAGGTGCCTGTTTGATCAGTCTTGCCCTTGTACAGATGAACACTATCCATCAGGTCAGGTTTTCCTTAATAGTGTTAAATGTAGTTTGTTTAGGGCCATCAAGGTGTTTTCAGCTAAAGAAATCATTGGTGTGGCCCAGTCCCAAGATTTTTAAACATCCCATCCTTCCTCTTGCTCTCTTAACATGGTGTATTATAGTTTTGTAGCTTGTAGGGGTTTTCTTCAGAGAAAACCTGGTGTTTTGAGGGCCTCCTGTGTTGGATAGAGCAAATTCTTAGCAATACTCCATAGCTGCATAATGCCAGCTATAGGGGAGTCCATGAGTTTTAACCTTCCAGCCCTTTGAGTGTCTTTTTGGTTTTAGTACTAAGGACAGTAGAAGCTTCCTTGCTAGCCTTTGTCACTTGCTCCCCAGGAACGCTCCTATGAGCTCCTCATGTTTACTGCCTGAAGAGTTCAGTAAAGTAGCTGGTTAAATGCTGTGGAGGCATGGAAGATTGTCTTCAAGGAGAGCTGTGAATGCTGGAGCTTTGTGATCGAGACTTCTCTGCTTCCATCTTCAGGGAAGTGAGAAGTGATAGCATATGATTAACTTATGAAGTGCTCGCTGAGGCAACGTCATTAGTTCGAACAAGCCCTTGTGAAAATGGGAACTGCCAGAACATGAATTTTTAATGTCTGGGCTGCATTAAGATCTAAATGTGACAGAGACTAAACTTAGAGCCTGAACTCAGAGAGCGATGCTTCTATTTGTGGCAGAAGCCAGAGAAGGATTAGGGGTAAAGTAGAAGAGTATTTTTTAAGGGGCTCTTGTGTTGAGGGAGGCTCCACCAGTTTTGGGCAAGTGTCAGAACAAATTAGACTAATTTCTAATGACCACACCTCTCTCTCTGCCCGGAGTCTCCATTAAGCAAATTCTGTTTCTGTCTTTAAATGCTTTGTTTCTATCCATCCCTGCATTCATCTTCAGTCCTGGTGGTCTGTCCTCACATACTCTCATGCAATCCTTCCTTCTACCAGGTCACCTCTTCCCATCCTATGCTGACTGCCGATCCATCCTCTTCACTGCTTTGCACACACACTTCTTCCCCACCATCTCCAGTAGGAAAACTCTGCTCCGAAACTAGGAGCTAGCACTGGAGGGAAACAACACTGCGCAACTTGAGTGATGTGGGAGATGGCCAGCTAAAGGCTGCCATGGCAACAGCTGGATTTCCTTTATTTCCCCCTGCTTCCCCAGAGATTACACTAAAATGACAGAAAAAATAACAGCTATGGGGGGAAAAAAAGAACCCCCTTCCCCAACAAAATCACCTGGTCTTTTCACTTATTTCCCAGTGCAAATCCCTTCCAACTCTGTTGCTGGTACATCTGCTTTGTGATTATTGTTCATACATGGTAAGCAAAAAAGGGGTTTGTTCGCTTTCCCTTGGAAGGGAAAACTTTGTTCTGCACTTCTTGTTCAGTGATCTTTCAGCTGAGTGACAGAGCTGCAGCTGAAGAATGTATTTGGAGATGACTATGCCTTTTGAGGGCCTGTTGCAGTTGTTCTAATCAAAGAGGAGCACTTGGGAAGGTCTGAGTTTTGGGATGCACATGTGTGTAGGGAGGTCTCCAGGAGAGGTCCTCATGGTGCTGCTTCTCCTGTGACAACCCCGAGGGTGAGCAAACCCAGCAGTTTGTCACGAGGTCATTACATCAATTGTTAGTATCCTACATGTACACACGTCTAGACGCATGCAACACTGATGAGATGTTGACTGACAGTATGCTTGAGACACAGGAAGAATTTGACTGATTCTTATCTCTCCAGGTGAGGTCTGACCCTTCATCTCTCCTGCTTTATTTTGAATAAGATTAGGCTGATTTTCTCTCACCCCTTAACTCCCTTTGTGACAATTTGCTTTGGGAAACACTAAAACTGCTGCGGTCAAATGATTCCATTCAATTCGCTAAAAGTTATGTGCTAGACTTAAGCACTGAAGCACAAGGATGGATATCCCTTCCCTGTGCCTATCAGCATTGATAGTAAACTCGAATTCCTTTATTCCTTCATATATCTCCACACCCACTCTGTGCTACTTTTGACACATATCCCCAGGGACTTCCCTTCAGACTTGAGGCCTTGAAATGTCATAGTAGGTCAGGTTTTTAGAAGACTTCGAGCTTGATTTCTGAATGAAGCAGCATCTAAGAGATACCCCAGCAGCTGCAGCAGCAGAATAACCCTGTTCTAGTCAGTGAACCCACAGCAATGCTGGGAACATAACCCAAAACCAGACAGGCTTGTGATGCAGCCATATAATTTCTTCCCAGTACCAAGATGCCCTCATTCTCCTTGGGTCTCAGCCTGAACAGGTTTTCAGGTGACTGCTGCTGAGATATTTTCAGTTTCCTGCTTTAGCTGCTAATGGGGCTGAGTCCTTTCCACGGGAGGGAGGGGTTTGGCAGTCACTGGTGTCCAGTCAGAGAAGCGAGATGCAGCTGATATGGGGCAGAGAAGCTAAATTTCAGCTTTATCTTAAAGATGTCATATTGCTGAGCTCTGATATCCTCACTTAGTTTCACGCTGTTTGTTTTTCTCCCCTTTCCCCTTCTTCTCAGCAATTAACTTTGCAATTAGACTTAATTAATTCAGTAGCTATTGAATGTGTCCTCTGCCCCAGTTGCTGCAGATGGAGAAATGCAGCAGTTGGGGTGAAAGATGCACAGTCAGCTCAGCAGACCGTTCAGCAGTGATTCACACGTCCTCTGCATGGGTGAGAACAGGGATCCCTCCAAAATACACAGTCTTGTGATTTACTCCTCGTCTCGTTCCTCCAGACATTCACCTTCCTGTCTCATTTTAGGAGTCAAGCAACTGTTTGACTGGAAGGATCCCTTGAGGGATGTGGTTTTTTTCCATCAAAGGTGGCAAGTCTTGGGACAGTGTTATGCAACCCGAAAACTGTTTTTTGACCTAATCCTAAAACTAAGGTACAGCCTTTGTTAGTAGAACATGATGTCCATCCTCTCCCAGTCTCTAGGGCACACAGGGATCACCTATGAAGCCAGAAGACCTCAAAGCCGAGTTTGTCTTTTGGTACCAAGGCTCTTTTGGTGTTATCTGACTTCAGAAATCCAATACCCAATAATGCTTTTGGGGTATCACTGTTGGCATCGCTGTGTTTCCTCTGTTTTGAGTAAATGGTGATGTGTAAGGACTGTGTGCATGTGTTTGCACATATGTGTGTGTGTGTGTTGGCTACTGTACAACATACAGTTTTATACCATGCTGAGAAACCAGGTACTTCAGCTGTCTCTTAACAACTTATCTATTAATACAGTATATGAATATTAGATTACGTTAATTCCCTTTTGGAAGATACACGGCAGTCTTCCTTCAGGGAAGACAGAGTAAGCAGCAGTATTTCCAACCTATTATGCAAGCTGGGGATTGCTTCACCTCTTGGAAAACAAGTATTTTGGTTCAGCTTCTACTCTGTGTGGAAGCAACTGCATAAGGCATGTGGCTTGTAAAATCTGGGTACAGAAAACCTTTGAAATAGAAGCTCAAGACCATGCATGAAAATGACCTTTTGTTGATAGGAAGCTTTTTATTGCTGGAGGGCTAACTGGAGAAATAAATTCAGGTGACTCGTGGTCTTAGATTGCCCAAAACAATGATAGTCTCTGGACAGGAGGAAGGAGGTTTTGCTGTGAAGATCAATTGCTTCAGATCAGGTGTGCAAGCTGCTTTAATTTGATTATGAGTGTAACCCACTGATTTTGAAGGAGAGTGAAGTTGTCCTCTAATTTGATGTGTCAGAGGCTTTGCTCCTGGAGGACCAAAAGGCAAGTAATACTCCTTGCAGTAAGGCAGAGACCACATCTTTCCCTAGTAAATAATCTCCTAAACTCAGGGATGGAAGATGGAGCAACAGTAAATTGAAGCAGCAGTCCTCTAAGTGTTGGTCTGTTCTTGTTCTGTGAATAGAGGTTTAGGTTGGATATTAGGAAAAATTTCTTCACTGAAGGGGTTGTCCAGCCCTGGAACAGGCTGCCCAGGGCAGTGGTAGAGTCCCCATCCTGGAGGGATTTAAAAGCTGTGTAGATGTGGCGCTGAGGGCCATGGTTCAGTGGTGAGCTGGCAGTGCTGGGTTAATGGTTGGACTTAAAGGTCTCTTCCAACTACAACGATTCTATGATTATCTTGGGCTGCCAATTTATATTGATTTTTAATGTATAATACCTCCCCCATCACTTTTGCTAGCTGGAACTTAACTGATGGTGTGTTTCCTCTACAAGTGAGAGCTCTTTCTGTACTCAGAACCTTTTTTTTTTTTTTTTTCTGGTTTAGAAATATTAGGCTATGTTATTTTAAATTTTGTCCTTTCTCAAATACACTGTGTGGTCTATAACATCCACCTGAGTCCCTGTGAGGCCCAGCTCAGAGGGAGAGGCTTTATTAGGTCAACATCTCTTTCATCTTCTGTTGCCGCTTTTAAAATTTTCCGTGTGAGATGTCATCTGCCTTCTCTCCCCTGAGGTGTGGGAGCCCTGTGCCCCCCCCCGCAGCAAGGGAAGAACACTCCAGTCCTAAGGAGCTACTTGGGGTGAAGGAGGCTACAAGCCCTTGTCCTGTCTGCTCCTTATCCAGGATGGGATTTGAACTTAAGCTGTGGGGCTTTTCAATTTCACATTTTCATTTCTCTCTTAGGTGAAGTAGGTGAAAAAAGGTCTAAAGTCTGCATCCTTTTTTTAAGGCTTGGGGTTTTTTCTTCAGCTTTTCCTTCAGCTTTTTCCTTTGTCAGCCGGGGCTGCTGCTCTCACCCACCCCATCTCTCAGTTGCATTGTTCTGTGCGTGCACAAAGCAGAAGAAAAGTCCTCTTCCTTGCATAGCTCACAGCTCTCAAAGAGCTACTTCATACCTCTATCGTCCAAATAGTTGCCGGCTGGCTGGTTTGGTGTTTCTCGTGGCCAAGCACCGAGAACACAGACAAGGTCTCGGGCGTCTCTCGGCGCTCCCCTTGCTTCTACTCAGCCGTGTGCTCAGGTGCCCTGCGCTGCGCTGCTGGAGGGTGTGGGGTTTGTCCCGGCGCTCGAGGCTCTGTCAGACACGCGGCGCTGCTCGGGAGCTCTGCTCGCCCAGGGGCCCAGCTGCAGCGCAGCCGGTCCGCCCTGGGGAAGGGAATCGCGGCGAAAAGGGCCGTCCAGGGGCTCTTTGGGGTTTTTCGACGCCGGGAGAGCGGCGGGGGACCGGCGGGCGGTGAGCGGCTGCTGAGGCGGCCCGGGCGGAGCAGCGGCACCGGGGGCAGCCCCGCACGAGGCGTCAACGCGCCAACGAGCGCCCGCGTGAGCACGCTCCGGTCAGAAAGGACACCCCTCGGCAGCGGGGAGCAGAACGAGCGGCGAGGGGCGCTCCCCGGGTGCAGCAGGTGAGGAAGCTCCGTCCGCGCAGAGCGGGGCGCGGCAGCCGTCAGTGGCCGAGCGCTGGCCGGGGGCGGGCGG
>JAAGNO010026510.1:0-35370 GCA_033439905.1 Ceryle rudis
AATAATGTATATGTATTTGCCACTGTCAGACTCTGTTAGTCCAAAATTTCTCTTTGCTCTGGAGTATTTTTGCTTTTGGTAGTGGTGATTCTTTCCATATGGTGTTTTGGGAAAACAAAGAAACAAACCCACACAAAACAAACAAACAACAACAAGCAAACAAAACCCAACAAAAATACAAACCAGAAACAAAACAAAAAGCAACAACAAACAGTAATAATAATAATAAAAAAACCCACAAACCAAACAAGGTGTGGGATATTTTTCCCTATTCTTTAATGAATTATCTTTCTTAACTTAGGTGCTCTATATCCTTGAACATCCTTGAGATTTAACATATTATATTCTTTCTGCTCCTAACTATGAACTTTTATTTAATCATCTGATAGAAACCACCTTGCTCAAACTCAGAACCGAAAATCATTAACTACTACAGTAAATTCTTACAGTTAAGCTCTACCATTAGAATCAAGAAACCTCTGTTGACTGTCATAGAGAAGAACCAGCAATGCATCAACTTTTGTAGCCTACAGATGTTAGTTGCTGAACTCCACATAGCAATACCTTATGAAGAACTGGAAATTATAAACCCTTTAGAATCCTGGATTTTTAATATATTTGAAAAATAGTCTAGCTTATTTAATAAAGTTATGATTTATTGTGTTAATAACTCAACCATTCTCACTTTTGAATACAATAGGTAGATATAAAATGTATATGGATGTTATACCAGACTTAATGGGCCATATGTGTATTAAACCAATTGTATTAACCTAATTAAGTGATGTAATACCCATGAAAATAGGAGGGGAAAAAAGGAATCTTAATTTATTTTTGCACTATATCACTTTAATCTCCTAAACTAGTTGAGGCAAGGGTAGGTGTTCTAATGTAGGTTTCTAATTTCTGTCTACTTTGCTTTTAAGTCTGGATATGGGATACATGTGAAGACACTGATGCAGTGTTTTACTGAAACCCTTCTCCACCCTCCTGCTGTTTGAAATGGCTCCTACAGGCCAATGTAAGACTGGCATTAGTTAATGGAGGTGCAGTTGAGTGCACAGTAGACTACTTTTTAACTTTCTTGTTGAGAATATCTTTTTTGGGAATGTTCTTGTGGGAGTCTTTGGGCTGAATCATTTCAGAAGCCTACAGGCTTCCACAAAACTGATGATGCCCTTTGGGAATGAAATTTTCAGAATTGTTTGTGTCTAGCCTTGAGAAATATAGAGGGCAAGCACGATGGGAGACAGAGTTTCAAATCTTTCTTTTGTGACCATTAAGCCTTCTGTGAACCTTTTAGGAGGATTTGAACTCCAATCACAGAGTATCAGCTTCAAGGGCAATTGTACAAATTTGCTTTGACTATGATATCATCTGAGATACTAGTTGCTAAGTCAAGTTCCCATTAGCTATGCTATCCCACTGCATGAACTTCCTTTCTCTTCCTTTCTCTCTTACTTTCCTTCCTATAAAACGCAATTAGGAACAGATGGTTGTTTCATAGACAACCAGTAAGAAAAACTGACTATAGTTCATTAAATGAAGATATAAAGTGTTCTGTTAAAGGACGAGAAATATTTACATGCTAATATTAAAGAAACTTCAATGTAGAGAATATCTTTAGAAGAAAGTATTGAATATATCATTGCAAAGATCAGCATCATCAAAATAGGAAACTGTGGTGGCTTTTGAGATGAGCACACCTCGAGTTCATTATCAATTTTATATTTTTGTTTGCACTATAAACTGTCTAAATACTTTCTTAAGGGAAGGAATGATGAACTTGTTATTTTTGAGAGGGTAGCATAGAAAAATGAGGGGACCCATGGCAGGGACAGTTATCTTAGTCTATTATGTGGAAAGATAGAATATGTTCAAGAAATCTCAGTAATATAACTCTCTGTATTCTGTTGCCCAGATTTCAGTGGAGCTTTCTAAATACTAGTATATTTGCTGTCGCAGAGGGGTGGGTGTTTTCTCTGGGAGAAAGAAAAGATATGGTCCTCTCAGTAAGATAAACAGATTCATGCTTCTCCAAATTAAACATGTAGCTGTTTTCTACAATTAGATTATTAATGCTTTTTTAATTAATGGGTTTGTTAGCTCCAGATACCCACAGGGAATTGTGCCTGAGTGGTATTATCTCTAATATCACTTTTGTGGAGCAAGGAAGATGGACCCACAAACATCCCTGAAGCCAGCTGGGACTGTGTCTCCATTATTTTTGAACTGTCTGTATCTGGAAAATCATTTTGATACTTGTTAGTGTTAACAGTCCTAAAATCTAACCTGAACAAAGTGGGTTTTTTTCCTTTCACAGTTACAAGTTAGAAAGGTACTGAATGCCAAGATCATTAGTAGGTTCAAATGTTTTATTACACCTATTTTACCCTCTCAGTGGGTAAATCCAGTTTCATTAGTATTTTCTAAATATTATATTAAATATCTATGTGTAAACTGCATGGTGTTATATGAAGGAAGTGGTTAGCAAACGTTCTTTTTATGGTGAGAAAGGGGCACATAAATAATTTGTATTCCTGGTAACTGAAGGGTGATTTTCAGGGTTTTCCTTGAAGCAATATCAAAAAACATGTCTGCTGTCTGTTGTATAAAAACTGTAATATGGTTTCTTATGGTCACTTGTTTTGATTGAAGAGGAACTGCCAGAGCTGAGAGGGCATAATGAATGTTATTACAGAGAAGGTTTTAAGCACAGAAAAAAGAATAAAAAGTAAAGTCCTTATGTGATCCCTTAGTACGTGAGGTCTGCCTATTACTTCTACAACAGTTGAGTGAGCATACATGAGAGCCATTTATAATGTGTATTGCTGTGTGTCTGCTCTGATTGCGTACTTTGATGATGGGTTAATTGAATGGTGTCAAGGAGGGCAGTCCTGGTCGTGTAAAGAGACTGACAGGATGATGGTAGCACTCAGTACTTCATTACTTAGAAACAAAATCAGAAATTCTTCATCTTAAAGGCAGTAACTATTGAGCAGTTAAGAGCAGTTTAATGTACAATGATTTATGAGGTAAAGAGGTTTTATGCTCATAGAGCCTCACTTAACCCAGTGACAATGTTTCACTTCTGATCTTTCTGTAGTACCAGAGCAGACAGACCCGTACGACCATTCCATGTCCACGGGGACTTTCCTGCTTTCCTTCAAACCCATCTTTTTTTACTCTTCCTGTATAAATCATTATGTTCACTACACAGTGTTCGTGGAAGAAAATAGCCATAGGTATAGGGTGCATGCACCCAAATGCTGGTAATGGAGGGCTGCAGGGCTGGCCTCTGTGAGAAGAGGCCAGAGCTGCCCCATGCAGAGCACAGCCAGTTCCATCTGTTTTAGCAGCAGCCCCCCAGCATGGCATGGCTGAACCCCTCAGAAAAAATGGGTGGTGCCTCTGTGAGAGCATATTGAAGAAAGGGTAAAATGCCACATAGGCAGCAAGGAGTGAGAGGAAAAAAAGTGAGAGACAGCCCAGTGGATGACAAGGTCAGAGGAAGAGGTGGTGGCACTCTGCATGCTGGAGCAGATTCCCCTGCAGCCCACCCAGTAGCAGGTTCTCCTGACACTAACTGGAGCCCATGGAGGACCCACACTGGAGCAGGGGAGAAGTGTGAGGAGGCAGAGAAGGACTGTTATGAACTGACCATAAACCCCTATTCCGCAGATGGAGTGGGGGCAGCTGATATAGGGTGTCAGGAATGAAAGAGTGAAGTTGAGGTTGCAAAACAGGGTAGAGAGGTGCTGTTTTAATTTTGGGTTTTGATTCTTACCATCCTGATCTATTTTGATTGTCAATAAATTAGTTTTCCCCAAGCTGAGTCTGTTTTGTCCATAACAGTAAATGACAAGTGATCTCCCTATCTTTATCTTGACCCATGAGCTTTTTCATCTTATTTTCTCCCTGTCCTGCTGTGTAGGTGGAGTGAGAGTGACTGGGTAGTCATCTGACAGCCAGCAAATGTCAACCCATTATATTGTACATTGTAGCTGCCTCAACTAATACTGGTGCTCCTATGAGACATTTCATTTTCTCAAATACTTTAAGATCTGTGTGTAAGCTTAAGGAGGTAACAAATAGCACTGGCAGCTGCTTTATTCTTCAAACATCTGTCTGGTTCGATGGTTGTTGTATAAATGGAATCTATTTCCAGTGTTGGGTATGGGGTTTTTTTCCCCAGTCTTTGCCTCCTCTGCCCTTCCCCAAACCATCTATTTGAAAAAAGGAAGAAAAAATTTTGATAAGTGTCACCACTGTGTTCTATGAGAGAATTTGGGCTTTGTGTCTCTGTTTTCACCTGTAGATTGGGTTCACTATCTGAGGACTATTTTCGATAGTTACTGCTCCTCAAAGGAGAATTGTTGTCTAAGGAAAATATGAATCACACAAACTACAAGGTTCAACGGTAGATTTTTTTTTTTTCATGAATCAGAACATTTTCTGTATAACTCAGTATTTCTCATTTTCTACAGAAAATTCCAGCCAGCTAAGCATGCTTGGAAGTACCCAGGAAGACCTTGATGATATTGGGTCTGGAATGGGTGCTGCCACACTGATACCTGGATGCTTGACCCCTTCATCTTGGATGTACCCATGCCCACAAGGGAAAAATGCTTCATTTCTTGATTCTTCTGGTCACAAAAGCAGGTTTGGCCATGAGGTAAGGTCACAGCAGTTGGTTTGGATTATTATCAACATCTGTACCCATGTCAGGTGCTTCTGATACACTTATCTAGGTAATCTTGGCTTCATACAGCATTACTGAGACAGTTATGAAGGACCTTTTTGCCATGCAAGCTTTTGCTCCCCAAAGGGTCCCCAGTACTCCCTTTCAGTTACCTGTACAGTTCGGCCATTACATACATAACTCCACCTAAACTGCCACTGAAATGCTGCCATCCCTGTATGCTATTTTAAAATTTTGTTAGCTTCTCATCCTGTTGTCTGTCTTGTCTACTAATTTGTCATGGCATATACAGTATCTTCTCACACTATGCTCACTTAGATGCACTTGGGCTAGGGTGTGGGCAGCAGCCCCGCCACCTGCCCACAGCCCTAACTGAACACCAGCCAGCTGCTGATGGTCACTACCCAGACATGTAAACTTCTCGATTTCTAACTGTTAGCCTCTTTGAACCACCATCAGCTTCCCAAACCATGTGTGCAAGAACAGAAAAAGGAAGAGAAATCATAGTATATTTTTAATTAAATAAAACATTGTATATACAGATTATAGTCATGTTAGAATATTACATACTGATGTTAATGTAAGTAAAAAAATTGAATAAGGGCAAAGTATCTCAAATCCAAAGTTTTAAATGTTCTTTAAAATGAATAGGAACAAATTTTTAGAAGCAATAACCCATAACACCAGTATATAAATGGAAGGTCAAATTTCAAGATGGGCTTCATCTCCTGGCACAGAGTTATTTTACAAAACTTACTATTTATTTTACTGGTTCTCTACATGCTAAATTCTTCTGAAAATATGGTTTAAATGGTCTTTGGAGCATCCTCTATAGTCCATAGGCTGTGAAATAGGAAACTTCCAGACTGAAAGTTTGAAAAGACTGCTTTTACTATCACATTCAGTAGTAGTGAATGTCAGTATTCAATCTTGGCTTCCTCTAGCTGGCCAATGCCAGTTTAGTTTCTTATCAGCTTTTCTATTTTTATAACTTATTGGATTTGGATGAGTATTTAAGATTACATGTGAATTTTTCCATTTTACCTTGCATTCAAGAAACCATGCAATTTTGGTACTTGTCCAGTTGTTAAGGATTTTTCACTGAATCAGGCTTTTGGAAACTACATCTCATGTAAAGATGAAAGGATGGCATAAATCAAATCAGAAGCAGCATTAGAGATTCTGGAAAACTTAGTTTTAACTCCCAGATGCCTCTATCTGGTGGCTGTTGATGGTGATTTTTGCTTACTTATTTGTTTGTTTAGTTAAGATTAGATTTCATTTTAGATTTGAGGCCCAGATCCAAATGATTCTTCTCATAGCAGTCACAAAAATTTCAGTCTGAAGAGGGTGAAACTACAGAGAAAAAACTTCTGGTGGTATTTGCTTAGGCTGGTCTTTCCTCATCTGCCACTTACCAGCTTTTACCACAGTTTATCACTGTTTAATTTCGTTTAATGAGTGGTTTTGGTAAGACCTGGAAGGCAGAAGTTCTCTGTATTCTCTATGAAACCCAGTATTTTACAGACACTGACTATTGCTCTTTCTGCTTCTTTTGCTTTCTATAGGAAATAATTTCAAAAACTTAATGCCTGACTATACGAATATCTTTTCAAACCTTTGATTATTCACTGAGCACCTTTGGCTTTGCAATAAACTTTTGTAGATAAAGTGACTAGCCCAGTGTTTAAAACATTAACAAAAGCACTGATGTATGAAGATATGCATAAGTTTTGATATTATATTCTGTCCTATTCTTTGGTCAGTCTAATATTTATTTGTTCTATGTTTTCTTTACACATTGGAGAGAAATTTTCACTGAGTGGTCCACAGTGATACTTTTATCTCTTTCTTGTGTTGATTTTTGTGACCTGAGAATTCTAATTGGTGTAAAGCGGTTTTAAATTTTTCTCTCCGTAATTCTTCATTTCTGGACTTGCAGCTTTCACTTCTGTTGTGGGCCCTTTCCCTGGAAAATGAAGAGTCTATGATATCAAAATATTTCTCAAGATTACAGATATTACATCAAAACATTTGGCGGAAACCAGGTCTGGCAGGAAAGCTGGCCAGATTGCATAGTTTCTAGCCAGCCTTTTCGGCTGTGACAGTGCCAGGTTAGTGAGCTGCCATGTAGCTCTTCCCAGACTTTTCAGGCTGTTTTGATCCTATGAACCTTTCCTTTGGGAGACTGGATGTTGCAAGTTTTACGCTCCTGGGTTGCCCATTTTGGCTATCCCACCTGCAAGCTGAGCTGACAGGTCCCATATGGATCTGTGTCTTATGGTGCAATATGGTACAGTGTGGCTGCTGGGGTACCTGATGCTGTGCCCACCAAACACTTCATCTTACAGGGTATCCTACAAGCAGTATTCCAACACTGCTAATTCAGTCTTCCTTTCTCTCTCATCTCCACAGTAAATTGCCAACAGTTTTCCAGAGGATATTTTGAAATAAAGGAGCCCAACAACTTCAGAGTGCTAAACAGCCCTTCAGAGAAACAGGTCTTCAACATCACTGCAATATACATATTCACTTGGTGGGAGGATGTGCCATTTGAAAGTATTTTCATTGGCCTGTTTTGGGTCTGGATTAGAAAACTATTTGCAAGCAGTTTGAATCACTGCTTGTGCTGCTTCTGTGTTTCTATAGCGATACTATATTTTTTGTCTTGATTAATGAAAACCAGCTTTTTGGTAAAACCTATGTAGCTTTCACAGAATTTCTGGAAGGATCAGTCTGAAGGATCACCTGGTTCTCTTTCATGTTTTATTTCATGCTCTAAGAAGTCTAAGGCACAAGCTAGTAAAATAGTTTTGGTAACATATATCAGATTTTTTGTTGCCTTTAATTAACCATGTAACTGTTTGCCAGGCTTATATGTGAAACTCTCCTATGCCATATTGATATGTGTTCTATGTCACATATAATGCCATAATTCTACAGATTACTTGCACAGTTTTTAAACATGAGAACATAGTATACATTATTTGCCAGTCCTCTGGAACGCTGGCAGTTTAGTACTGATGTTGAATGAATTATAAGTTAGTCTGCCTATGTGGGAGGATGGTGAAGGAATATCTTGCAGTTTTAAGGATGGAAAAGAGAATTGTGCAAAAGGTTTGGAAGGTAGAAGACTGCTGAGACTCCTGAGACATAGCTCACAAGATAGGCCTCTCACGCTGAATGACAGCAAGAAAAGGGTTTGCTTAGAGAGAATGCTATGAGTAATATTTGTGAGCCTTATGGGACTAATTGGACTGGACCTTGAATACTTGTGAATTAATGTTCCAAACGCTTTCTTGCCTATTACAAAGGTATTTTATGTATTTCATTATGTAGAAGGCTATGGTATTCCTCAAAACTGTCTATTAAGGGGGGGTGGCGTCATCACAAAAATAAAGATACAAAAATATGAGAAAACAGGCAAGCTGCTGATTTGTCTCTTACTAAGCTAGGAAGGTGTTGTAGAAATGCGTAACTTCTAGCAGACTTGTGAAAATATCCCAAAGCATTCAAATATTTCTTAGAGATATTTGATGTTTATCTTACTTGAATTCTAGAACTGTAGACTCTACTTAAAATTTGTAGTTTTCAAGTGACTGGTATAATATGAAGAAAAGTTATATAATATTTCAGGAAAAATGCTGGGATTTTTAGTGGTATTTTAATCTCGGGAATAGAGTTGTCCATTTTATTTAAGTGAATTCTTTTTGACTTTTCCTCTCCCTGCTTTGGCTTCACACTGTTAGGTTACAAAATTCAGCATGATACATTGTGCTAGCAGCAATGGTTAATAAGCAAGAAACTTATCAAATACTTTTAATTGGGACACATTTCACAGAAACCTTAGAAAATCACTGCATAAGTGGTGTGTGAGTTAGCCACTTCTAGAGATCACCTAGATTTAGATGAATGTAATTAACAACATAGTCATACTTTTCACAATTGATTTCCTATGTGTCTGAATAAAATAAATAAATAAATAAATAAATCTATTATGTTTCATAATACCTTGATAATCAGACCCAGCAGTTTAAATGTGAGATGGTTTTATGACTAGGTCTTATTATTCTCCAAACATCTCATATTTTAATTGATTTGGCTTTTTGGAGATAAAGATCTTGGGCTACATATAGCACTAAGCATAGTAACATAGAGCAATTTCATAAAGGATCTTTTGTAATTGCTTATCATACATGGATATGCATGATAGAAACAAAAGAATAATTGAAAAATATTTAAGCCAAACAATGTTATCAAATTAGTATTTTGTTTGCTTCTGAAATGTTAATGTTGCATTTTTTTTCTTGCAGTATGTCCAGACCTGAACACTCAGAAAGCATCAGTTTCTTTGAGAATGCATTAGGAACTGTAGGATAAAATTGATAAAGAGCTTACTTTCCATAGATTTAAAATCAATAGTGTTGACTTGAGGAAAGACAACTACTGACAGCTGCATAGTATATAAGGTGCTCTTCTGAGCAACTGCTCTTGCCTGGAACAAGATCATCATATTTAACAAGTGAATGGATTTTACTGAGTCAGTGTAAGGAGTAGCAGTTATGAAGCATCTCTTTAACTTAAAGCAAATATATAATATTTAAATGTTATAGTTTAAGAATCAGTTCAATTATAAGAAGCTAACTTGAAAAAAAAATATTTACCTATGTATAAAATAAGAATTTAAGATTCATGTTTCAGAATCGAACTTCAATCTGTATGCCTGGATAGCTGCCCAGATGTGACTGTATGTGGCTGGACTGTAACAAGCCTTCATTCATTCCTAAAACCTAAACCATAAATATTAGGGTATAATTAAAAAAAACCCTCACTGTGTTTTCACCCCTTTATAACCTGGGCTTTCTAGCCCATAAAGGTATAAAATACCTTTCTGTATGGATGAATGACCAGCCCCCATATCATGGAGTCTGGGGTAACAGAGCCCCTAGAATAAACTGGATTGCTTTTGGTTGCTACCCTTTCATCTCATTTTGTCCCACATAGTGCTGAGGAATCCTTTCCTTCCTTTTCAAGAGAACCTGGAAATCATGAAGTCAGAATAGGTTCCAAGAAGCAGGGGCACTCCATGCAGAGAGCCCTGTCACTTAGATGGATCCTTATGACAGCCATGGATTGCTATACTCACATTATTATGTGCAGAAGACATCAATTAAAACCAGTGGAAACCTCAGTTAAAAAAAAGAAAAAAAATAGCTGCTACACTTGATTTTCTTTTCCTCTGCACTGAACTGTCATGGAGTTTCCATTATCTTTAACAGAGAGTCTACTTGTTTTGATAAGATCAGATAGTTCTGAAAATACTGCTTACCATTTCTAATCTTTAGTTCAGCTCTGTGATATTTGCTGCATGCAGGAATTGAAAAGACCTTCTTCAGCCTTTTTTTGAGAAGAGTGCTTTTGTACCTGGTTGATGTGTTTCATGAGTAGTGCAAAGCTCTCTTGGGCATTCCACAGCAGCATATTCAAGATGGGACTATTGACTAAGACCTCTGCTGAAGGGCTTGCTTTATGGACTATTGCACATCCACATGTCACTTGGCTTAGTATTGTGGCCAGACATATGCAGTAGTCAGTGTGTCTTTGTTTTGAAGAGTTCTGTAAGTGATCTGTAATCTGTCACAATGGTAAAAGGTTTTTAGAAGGGTGGAGAGATTATTCTGTTCCAGTTGTAATTGTCTTCCTCCCTACAGCTATGAGTGAATGAATATATTCTCAACCAGGCGATATCCCTGTTGAACTGTTCCCATGATTTATAAATTTCGCTTTATATCAAAATGAAGAAGAGGTGTTGAGAAGTAAAGTGTCTTTTCATAGAATCATTCTGACTGGAAAAGACATTCAAGATCATAAAGTCCAGCCATTAACCCAGCACTGCCAGGTCACCACTAAGTCATGAACCCAACCGCCACATCTACACAGCTTTTAAATACCTCCAGGAATGGTGGCTCCACCATTTCCCTGGGCAGCCTGTTCCAGTGATTGACAACCCTTTATGTGAAGAAATTTTGCCTAATATCCAATCTAATCTTCCCTTTCTGCAGCAGTGTTTCATGCTCCTGAAAAGCTCTGTCCCTTATCATGGAACCATGCAGGTTGGAAACAACCTAGTCCAACCTCCTGCTCAAAGCAGGTCCAGGCTTTGACCAACCAGGTTTGGGTACCTACTGGATGGAAGCTGCGCTGCCTTTCTAAGCAGTGTGTTCCCAGTGTTCAACCATCTTCATTGTGAAAATGTTTTCACATAACATAAATCAAAATTTCCCGTGTTGTAACTTAAGTCCATTGTCTCTCATCCTAGTGATGTGCACTTATATGATGAGTCTGGATCCATTTTTTCTACACCTCTCATTGGTTAGATGAAGACAGAAATGAGATCTCCCCATAGACTCTTATGATGGCACAAACCCATTTGTCTTCCCCTCTCCTCATGTGTCATGTGTTCCAGCCCCTAATCATGTTTACAGACCTCTGCTGGGCTTGTTGCTGTACATTAATGTAATCTTTGTAGTGGGAAGCCCAAAACTGAACACAGTTCTCCAGATGCACTTTCATGAGTGCTAAATAGAGGGATATAGTCACTTGATCATCTGGCTACAGCCTTTGTTGTAGAGTGTGTGGTCAGCCACCTTCACCACAGTGGCAGGCTGACAGCAATTGGACAACAATTTGTTGTCCAAGAAATCTCCCAGGTCTTTTTCTGAAAAACGTCTGTTCTCCCCAACTTGTCCAGTTGTATAGAGTTATTTAGTCCTTAGTGCAGGGCTTTACATTTGCTTTTGCTGGACTTCATGAGACTCCTGTGGGCCCATCTTTCCAATCTATTGACATTCCTGTTAATGGCAGCCCTGCCTGCCCTCTGACACACTGAGCACTCCCTCAGGCTGGTGTCATCTTTGAAATTGCTCAGGGTGTATTCTGCCCCAATGTCCAGTTGGTTATAAAGACATTGTACAGTGTCCAACTCAGGGGTGACCACTGAGGAATGCCACTAGAAACTGGCTGCCACTTATAATTTTCCAAGAGCTCACACATTTGATATAACTCCTGGGCTAACAACAGGAGTAGTGTGCCTAATATGACTATAGTCTGAGAAAGTTCTAAAGAATTGTATTTGTTCATCTGAAGGATGATTCTCCTCCTTGGCTGTCATTTAGCTTAGCTTTGTTTTTTTTCCAGTAGCAATGCTAGGATGAATTTTGTCTCACTACTATTTCCAGTGTTTGAAATGCATGCTTTGCGTTGACAGATATTTAGTATTGTAGGTCAAAATAACAAAATAGTTGTCAATTCTGACTCCAAGATGCAGGATGTCTTTTAACAAATTTTCAGTGTCTGGGAAAAACTTGAGACAGTATTCCATGTAGCAGCCTAATACACTGATACAGACCCCTTGTGACTGTAGCAGCACATTTGTTATAGTTTGGTGGGGTGTTTGTTTTTTTTTTTTCCTTATTTTTCTTGCATTGCAAGATATCCAGCTTAGAATCATGTTAAGGCTCACCCAATGCTCTGTATTTGTGGAACATGAATACAAAAGGGGACCTGCTTCACTGTGTCTTACAATTCCTGCAGACATCCTTAGCCATTAGTATGTGGTGTTGCTAAAATAGTGACAAGAGTGAAACTGTGCTCACCTGCTGTAACCTGACCCTACTTCTTGTGCCTTATCTCCTGGGGCGTAAGAACACATATATGTCATTTGACTTCTGCTTCTGGTCTTGGTTATAAATACTAGTTGTTATCTCTTCTAAGGTCTCCAAGCTTTCCTTGAATAAGGGTGAGTGCAAAGTGACGGGTACTCCAGAATGATTGCCAATCACTAGATCTTAACTGAGAAATTTGGCTAAGATCATAACTAAGATGCTAAGATGAGGACTTGTTCTTATAAACAATATTTCTAATTGGTTCCTGAATTACTAAAAGTAGGGAAGAAAAGTGTATGACTATTACAATTTTGGTTTTGTTGAGCTGATATATCCATTACTTGATAAGAGAAACTGACACACCAGTATACTATTGTGCCTTCTCATTGCTTAATATGGTAAAGTCTCATTTTCTTCCATTTTTGACACAATAAAGTTGTTATTATTCTTCAGCCACAAGGTAATTGTTCTCCTTACCTCTATTCTTTTGAAGACTGCTTTTTTAAGCTAACTTTTTTTTTTTTTTCTTGCTAAGATGATCTTGAGATATGTAAATCATGGGAGCATTTTTAATGTATAAAGTTAAAGAAAATGAAATGTTCAGACCCTTCCTACCTAGCTTCTCATTTTGTTTGAGTCAGGTTGACCATTTGCATTCTAAGAGCATATCCGGTATTTTTTTCTCTGCTGTTTCCATTGCTCTTGTTAATTCTACTGCTTTGGGCCATGCTAAATTTGCTTTTGCCAGGAATCATCTTGGAAATTGTTCATTATTAACAGAGCATTCATTCTCTCAGTATGTCCTCTAGGACATTTCTAAATGGGCAATATTCCGTTAGTCTTTTAGGCTGTCACATACACAGTTATAGTATCATACTGCCATAATATCATACTGCCTTTTCCTGTCATGAAATATTTTACTATCAAGTTGGTTTTGATATGTATTAATCTTTTAAAGTCCTTTGCAGATCTGAGGTTTTACCTCCTGGTTTCTGAGACTGCTACAAACTGCTTAAGACAGGGTAAGTTTAACTCTTTATATGTTAGGAAAATTGAATTATTTGTTCTCTGTAATCTTATATGTGAAAAAAATACTGACCCAGAGTTTCGATGTATTGCTGCCAATCCTTATTTTCTTCATTGAACTGTTCATTTTTCCTACAAACTGCCACTCTTCTATTTATATATTTTTTTTCCTTTTGGTTAGCATTTTCATTCAAGAACCTATTAGTTTAAAAAAACACCAACATGTACTAACATCGACAAAAGGAAATTCCTGCTCTATTTCAGCAACATGAAAAATACAACAGGGGAAAAACTCTGTAATTAAACAGCAAAGGAAGGTGGAATGGAGAATGGCTCCCTTATGTCTTACTCTTGGTTCATTTCCTGAGACACTATCTGTTAACCTTGTGGAATATTTTGCTCTGGATGCCACAGGACAATCAGCCAGTGTGCCTTTGGAGGAGGTATACTTAAAATAATCTCTGTAATGACTGTTTTCTATCACCAATTGCAATTTGGATGAGTCAGTATATAATTAACTTATTCTCAAAATTATTGCTTTTGTAGATCCTTTGGTAATTTATATGTATTTTGTATGTAATTTTTTGCTGCACAAACTAGAAACTTGCTATGTGGGGATAATATATATATATTTATTATCTCTTTTGCAGAATTCACTGAGAGAGATTTCAGCTTTTCTGAAGCAGTTGATATTGTCTTTCTATTCTGAGTACAACACATTAGTTTGCTTGGAGCTATGAATATCCATGGTTTTATTTCATAAGGCAATAAGAAGCAATGTGCCACCTTTAGGTCTGCCAGCTGATAGGGTCTAGAGCAGATAAACCATTAGGAAAGTCCCAGGACTGGTGGCTAAATTCAGTCCTGTGAAGAATAGCAGCTGAGACTGAAATACAACTCTCAGAGTCTCTAGGCAGCAGCTAAAGACCAAGAGGGCCAAAAGGAACTTTGTGCAATAAGAACTGTTGTTTGCTTGCAAAACTTGATATATTATTTCCTTGTTCATCCAAAATTATTAAAAAAAAAAAAAAAATTTGCATTAAGGGTGTTTCTTAGGAGTCTGTCCAGATTACATTGTTTTCTTTGAATATGTAAGGCAAGACGGAGATTTGGGCTTTGGCCAGGCAAATTTCCTGATGAATGACCTTTTTAAGGTCATTTTCAATAAATGAAGTGTTTGAACTTGGGTTATAGCAGGAGCTGGATGCACCTCTCAGTTCATAGTTGCCACAAAATCCAGTGCCAGATTTGCAGGCCTTCTTTCACACCCTGGTCCAGTCTAATCCACTGCCCAAATTTTACATGTTTTGGGGGCATCTCTTTGGCACGGCACTACTAGCTTTGTTGACAAAGCACCAGCTTAAACCTCTGTGACCCATTCTCTGCACTGCTCTACTGGACATCTCAGCTAACCTGTTTGGCTCTCTACCATAAAACAGAGGCAGAGAGAAGTTCTCCTGCAGAGAGGTACTGGTGCTATTGGAGAGCTGGCATCTACTGATACCAGCAGCATGTCCTTTTGTTTCTTTAAAAGTAATTTGTATTAACCTCTTCAAAACTTTGATTTAACCCTTCCTTTATCTACATATGTTCTGACTCCCAGTCCCTCTTCTGTCTCATTTCCCCCTCTCTTCAGATTATCTTTTGGATTTTTTAATTCCTAATTAAGAAGTAGGACCATTTTAACTTATTGCAAGTTTACCTGATTTTAGCTGAGTTTTTCAGAGTTCAGTCTTGCTTTGTATCTTCAACATGCAGACATGATTCTTCAAATGAAGGGTCTAGACAGAAGGTCCCCAGACTTTGTAAAATGGAATTTCAAGCATTAGCAGTGCTTACCTCTGCATTCTATTTTTGACACATATTATTTCTTTACATTAATTTCCAGTATTTATAGACATCAAAAGTTTTAGTTACACTAGGATTAAGGAGAAAAGAGGTTCCAAAAATTATACAAATTGAGGGCTACTTTCAGATCTGCCAGAGATAACTCATCTGAAACTCCACAGAAGCAGAACACAATTGTTGTTATAAGCTAGATGCATAACTGAAGAGGAAAGACATTTTGGTATTTGTCTGAGATTTTTTCAGTAGGGCCTAATAGAATCAGGCACCAGACTAGTCTTGCATTTCCAAAGAAATTGAGCTCTAATGTCACTCAGTCTTATTTTATAATTCTAATCTCATTTTTGGTGCATCTTTTATCTAGTCATAGATAATATATATTGCCCAAATATGGTAGGAAACACACAATTTACTATTTATTAGAAGGAAAGATTTAGCTATTTAAATGATAAAATTGTAAAAGGACAAATTTAAGACAAAGACAGTTTGTAGTTTATCAGCTTGTATGACAAAAATCTTTTAAAGTTATTTATATTTCATATTGCTCTACTCAGCAGTTCTTGAGGGTTAAATGTTTTGGTGATTTACGTGCAATAAACCTGGGCTCTTTTCCAGGATCCCTCAAAGGCCTTTTCAGTGACCTTGGGCAAGTTCATGGTAAATAAATAATGGAATTGAACCTAATTTCCTCTTACAAAGGAAAGTAGTGTGGCTATATGTATAAATGTTTATATACTCATTTGAAATACTGCAGTAAGAGTATCCTGTTGGACACAAAATGGCATTTTTTATTGGAGTGGATAAGACTGAATGATGAAGATGCTAACGCTGTCTATTCAATCTGCATACTTGTTAGTGTGACATAAACACAACACTTCCCATCAAATATACTCCTCCTGATATGAATCAAGCTCTTTTATTACAGTGTTCTACACTATTCATCAATCTGCCTCTCTAGCCTTGACTGCCAAACACAAAATGCTTGCTGATTTTCAGGGATGTCACTTGACAGCAATCTGGTCTTGGTGAAGAGTAATAGGCTATCAGCAAAACACACAGAAAAATAATTGCAAACATTTAGAAATGAATTCTGGGTATATATATTTTGTACCAGGAGTGCAATTCTGGTACAGACTTCTGCAATAAATGGAGTTGCTCTAGGTATATGCACAGAATTTAGACTTTCATTCATCATTAGAAATTAACTGAAATGTTCATAGAGAATCACTATGTGACACTATTAGTTTCACTATCAGATGGGGGCTGGGGTGTCTATTGTGCTTCAGTATTTTTATCCATCCTTGTACAGTGCATGATACTTTTCTTTTTTCTCTGTTTAAAATAAATATTTTGCATAGTCCATACCAATAATAGGAGGTCTTCATTGCTAACCATGTATAGATTAGCAAGAGCTTGGATTCTAAATGATCAGTAAACCCTATAGAAGAGAATAATCAATATAGTTTGCCATGATTTTTGGCACTAAAGCTCAAGACAGGCAGTTTGGAGGTTTTAGTACTGGATTTAAGACTCTCTGGCATTCTGGAAAAAAACAACATAATTCATTCTTTTTTCTGTCATAGAATTCTATCAGAAAGCAAAACATAACCTCCTCTGTTTCATTGTCTTGGTTACTGTCATTCTAGGTTAATTAACCCACATGTTTGTCCCATGATCTGTTAAAGGATTGTGTCTAGTGTTGAGCAATCAGTCATCTTCACCTTGTGAAAAATCACAAAAGGCATGTTATGTGTTGGAGGTGCAAAAAGTCAAGGTTTGAAGTACAGAAGCAGCTGTAAACATCACACTTTCCTAGGTGTTTTGTGATGATTGGAAACCTGGTGCACTGTGAGACTGCTGGCTACAAGGATATAGTACCATGAAAGGTCTATTTATGTTTATTGCAAACACATTTAATTGGATACACTGAAAAAATGGATCAAATGCGAGAATCATCATGCATTTTGTGCTCAAATTGAAGGAAAAGTGATGCTACAAAAATGACTCATTGTTTTTGAAATAATTTTTTTTTTTTCTTGAATGAAATGACTCTCTTGAAGTCAGAGACACTAGATTCTCCTCTGGAACTAATGTTTATGTAAAATGAAAAGGATGGCTTTGCTTTTGGTAGCAAAGCAGGACCCTAAAGATGCATAAATAATTTCAGAATTTCCCAGTGACTGACTGGGAGTAAACTGTTGAAGCTCCCTGTGCCTATTTCACTTGATTAGGAGAAAAATATTAACTTTCCTATCTCTAGTATTGTAAACTTCATCAGTTGAAAATGCTATTATTATGCGTGTAGCAAGATGGGACTGTATCCTCTGTTGGAGGGTATGCACCAGCAAAACACTAAGAAGAAAGAAAGTTGATGGTTAGGGAAAAAAAGGATAAGGTTTCATTTAGGGGCTTTAAATCACATGTTTTCACATTTCCTTATTCTCCTTTCCCAACTTAAGTCAATGTAAGTAGAAAAACTTCTGAATTAAATATTTTGTTCAGAACTTCAGGGACCGCAGAGACAAAACTAGACCCTACTAGCTCTTCAGCTCAATGCTGATCTGTAACTGCAAGCTTTAAAAGCTGGAATGTAATTGCCCTCTAACTCATGCATGCTGAAGTCTCCTTTATTTCCCACAGAGAAGTAGGGGAACACAGTGAAAAATCTGTATTTATGTCTTCATTCCACTTCCTACTTTAGTTAATTTTTACATGGTCTCCTCATGTGTGGTTTCATGATCCATTCTCATTTGAAAAACACCTGAGATTTCAAACTGGATTGAACTTGGTCTGTCTCCTAGTTCTGGTTTGGGCTTTTGAAACATAGTTTAAAGAATGGGCCTGAAAATACTTTTATTACTGTTGTTTCAGTTTGGTACTCTGCAGGAAAATTGTTCTCTGTATCTCAATTTCCAGTCTGTAAAATGGGCATCATAATAGCTGTTTTAAACAACAGGCTATATGGGTTAATTAATGAACTCTGGAAAAATTATTGCTGAGGTTTTGAATATCATTTTATTTGTATTTATTTTCTGTATAACTGCAGAAATATTACAGACTAACTGCAGTCTTGCATCTCAGACCAAAAAAAATGATAGAAAGACCAGCTTAGCATTTCAAACATCCCCTGAAATAAAGGCACAAAAAGATCTGGGAGATGCCTGATTTAAAAAAAAAAAAAAAAGTGAAGCGGTGCATTATCTACATTACTTTTGGTATGTATGAATACTGGTGGTCTGATTAGTTTGAAAAAGTTAAGATAACTCAGTTCCTATAAGTATAAATTAGTGGTAAACAAAACAAAGGATGTCCATATCAGTACTGTAGTTGTTTTTATTCTTACACTGATGTAAACAAAAACTGTTAACACATTTGCAGTCTGTCCATGTGCATGATTTCCCGGTAGAATAGACACCTGAAGGGTTTGGTTTAAAAGCACCATTTGGATGTGAATTATCTGTGGTTTAAGTTTGTAGCTTTTGATTTTAATTTTCTCCTTAGGGGAAAGAGGACACAGACGGCCAATGAAAAAAGGTCTGTTCCTTCGTTCAGAGAAGAGCTGCTCTGCCTATCTGCTGTGAGTTCAATAGCTTGACTGTGTTTGTTTTATTATATATATTTCTATTTAATCACTGGGCTCGGTTTTAATCTTTTATTGGTTCTTTTCCAGACAGTGCTTTGGAGGTGCTTATTAGCTCTATCCTTGTAATCCTAGATTTTTGCTGTTAAACTGTTAAATGGAAATTTAGCTTTAAGACTTGTGGGAATTCATGCTGGCTACAACTGTGTTATCTGTACAGCTGGCTTTATATGATCCTTGAGCCTAGCAGAGAATTGAGAGTTTAGAAAGGTGGATTAGGAGAGATGCTGGACAGTGAGTGCTGTTCACAGCTGGCAAAGCGAGCATTTTATTTTAAATGTCGTTCTAACAGCCACTGAGTGCATCTGATGTCAGGACAGCATGCAGGAGAGGCAACATACAGCAGACACTATGAAACTCTGGCTGGCAGATGGAATTGGGGTCAATTGGGGAATTTCTTGACTCATTGTTAATTTTCCTAGCACTGAATAGAGATTCTGACATAAACATTCTTAGTTCAGTTAACATTTTAGTTCAGAGTGCAAGTGAAAATAATCCCCCACCTTTAAAATTTAGTGAAAAAGGAACTGTTAGAAATTACAGGGCTATATTGAATGGATTAACTCCACTGAGAAGGAAAAAAATATTCTCCAAGGGTCTCTGTCATAGGGAGTATTTAAAAGGAAAAAAATATGTAAGATTAAAGTAGATCTAAGTGATTTTGAAGGTGACTTTGTGAAGTGCCGATGGGAGACTGTTGGGAATGTTTTCAAAGGTTGGAGAAACGAAAGGTCTGGGGAAGCAAAATAGCACTTCTTTGGTGTTAGCATATATAGTGTGGTGCTAATTAACCAAGTTCACTTAACTAGTATAACCAGGAGCAGCTCTCATCTTGGAGATGGAAGGTCCACCCTCACCAGAACTTTGTAACTACATAAATTTGAGTTCTGTTTGGCTCAGCACTAAAAGTAAATGGGCTGGCGCCAAACCCAACACCACAACAGTATTGGGCAGGAAGTATTGCTGCTGTTGAAATCTTGACCAGGGAAGATGTGCCAGAGACTTCACCTGATGTACAGATTTCAGTGTGTCACTGTTGGCTGTATGACAATGTTGAAGTGATGTTTGAAGTATCTGAGCCTTTTCACTACTGTGCAGCTAGTTAAGTAATACGTATTTTTCTACTGATGCTATTTATTATCTTTCCCACTAAAAAGACAACTCTTGAAACATAGACACCTAGAATGTGCTAAGGAGATTTCCTGCTAAGGAGGTCTAACTTGTGCTGCAGTGCTGTCATGTATGTGACTACAGAAACTGCTAAGAAAGCTGGATACTAACAGGATGATATTAAGTTGTACAGGACAAATTTATCCTTACTGAATTCTGTGTTGTCATGGATACATTGCCATTGGTACCTGAGCTAGCTAGTTTTAAACTAGCTCAGTTATTTCAGTCATATTGCAGTTTCTGCAAAGTTTTGGTCTAGTCTGAAAGTGAATAAAATAAGGATCTTGTATGGTATAGAAATGTTGGTTCTAAAGGATCAAAAAGTCATACTTTTTTTACCTACTCCTTGCATTACCTCTCATATTGCTGGTTTATTACTGAGAAATGCTTTCACTGTAAAGCACTCTCTTAGACTAGGATCTTTCACATGGGACATTTATTTGCATTAGATATCGGACAATACTCTTGATAGAAAAGTGCTTTTTTGGTACTTTGTTCCCTATGACTCTCTTATTCCACCAAATCTCAGCATAAACATTCTGGGAGAAATATACTGTAAATATTTGTATTTATTAATGGAAATGGAAATCACACAGCTAAATCCTCATGCACTGGATTAAATATTTACTCTTCTGTGTAGATTTTAAGTGTATTCAAGGACAGAACACCCATTCTCAATGTTCAGAAATAGTAAGAGGTGCCAGTTAAGAGCTATGGACATATCCTTTTTGAGTGGTGGGAGAGTTTGAAACTAATACAAAAGATTAGAGTGGGTTCTAAAATGTAAACATTTTCTGCCTGAAAGTATATTAGTAATTATGATATAATGTTATCAATTTCTTTGTTATCTATTAATTCAGCAAACCTCTAGGAAGCCCTTTATACATAGTACTACATGTTAACAAACATTTAGCTTACTGGAACAGCCCCCACTTCATGAGTTAATAGTCTGAAGAGGCTAAATGGACAAAAATGTAGGGGAAAAAACAGGTGCAAAAGGAAAAAAAGTTTCTTGCCAAGGTCCTAGAGCTAGTCAGCTGAAATAGAAAAGTACCTACTGCTTCTTAGCACCTGTCTAGAATCTAATACACAGACCCAGAGTGTAAAGACCCAGAGCAAAAGTGCTGACGAGCCACTCAGGTGGACCATATGAAATTGCTTGTGAACAGAAGCACAGTGGCAGGGTTACATGGCTCTGCTTTTGGCTTCCCAAATGGTGCAGGAAGGCCCACACTTTTCATTGCCTCCAGATGTCTCTCCTTTATGAAAGCGTGTCAGGAGAGGTCTCTGCACCAGCTTAGCAGCTACAGTATAAACCAGGGAGCATGTCAGCAGGGAACTGGCTTGGACTTGGTGTACAACACAGAGCAGAGGCTGACCTGCCCATCTACCAGGAGGTGGGACACCGGGCACACCAGGTACTCCAACCTAGCAGGTCACCCCTAAGAAGACACTCTAATATAGGTTTAACTTGTAAGGAACTTCTTTCCCTTTGTGATATTTTGAAGGTGACAGTGGGGAAAAAACGTCATCAAACTTTCCTCAAAGTGAGATTGTAGTTCCCTAAATTATAGTCTATGCTGCCTGCTCTTGATGGGTTAAATCAGTGCTGTTGTGTTTAAAGATAAATGACATAGCTTTGCATACACCTGTGAGAGCAAATGTGTCTGCTGCAAGTTTTATAGAAGTCGTGACACAAGGACAAGTAATGACAAGACTGGAGTAGATTAAATGTGGAATAGCTTCCTGAGCTACAGCTCACTAAAACCAAAACCCTGTCTTTGATTTACTAAGCCAGGAAAATAACTTATAGTTTAGACTTGCTTTTTTCTTCTTTTTAGGACCCAGGAAGGCTAATACTTTTATAATAACCGTTTATTGAATGTCTGACTTCATGATCCTGACCGAAGCACTGAACAGGAGACCACTACAGAAAATTTATGCTTCAAACCAGCATAGTATCTCAAACTATTATTGAATTGTAGCACTACAATATAGTTCACAATAAAGCTCCTAACAGCAGTGAGTTCTTTGCAGCTCTTTCTCTTTAAAATCTCCTGATATGCTTTTAAATCAATTTCTAATGGGAAAACCTTTTTTTCCCAGGGCAGTAAATAAAATGTTTATGAAGAGGAGAATCCTCTCTTGCCCCCACTGTGCCTGCACAATCCAGGAATTGCAATAGATCAGGACTCCCTTGTTTCCTTTTAGACAGAATGGATGACTGTGAGTATGCTCAACGGTGGCCCTGTTCACCACGCAAATTGTTCTCCAGGCTAGATGACCCAGACTTAGAGTCCACACAAATATTCATAACTCTCAGAAGTGCTCTTAAAATCCATCCTGCCATGGGCAGTAAAGCAATGTTTTGTGCCACTGGATGGAGTTTCTCTCAACAACAAAATAAAGAGGAAAGATGATATAATTAATAAAGGTTTAATTTTATGGTTAGAGCAGGATTTATTTTTTTAATAACAAACTAGTAGCTGACTTAAATCAAAGCAGTAGTCGTAAAACTTGGGAATAGAGAGAAATTCCTCCAGAATTGCCTCTAGCCCCGCAGAAGAGTTATACACATTTAGTAACAATAGCAACACTATACCAGAATAAATTACTTATGGAAATCTATGAAGCCTCTAAAGACCATGCTTTTGCCAGTTTGTATGTCAGAGCAGTCAATTAGGGCCTGCAGCCAGGTAGGGATTTTTCCTTTGGCTTAAAATGTAACTAAAAGCCAACAATTCATTGCATTTGCATGTGGAAAATGTTTAGGTATGTTCCAGGTTCTGTATGGTTAAAAAGTGTGTGTTGTTAAATTAATTCAGCTGCAATCATATTGCAAGTAATGTGGAAATATCTTCTTCCTTATTTGCTGAGTTACTTAGTCTGTATTTTCTTTTAAACTTACACTTGATCTGATTTTCTGCATTTCTTTCACCAATGGATAAAGACAATTACTTCTATTTACTGTCTAATGCCTTTCAGCTAGAAAAATGGTTACTTAAACTCTACCTTTGTCTTACAGCTGTTGCTGCAATATGTAGAAAGATACAGCTGCTACCAAGAGTCACAGGTTCACAGAAAGTACATGCTTAGGGCAAAGAAGTGGGAGGTAAAAACAGTAGCATGCATAGATACTTAAATACATCTTGACTCTAAAGGGGAATAAAATCCCATGTATCATAGACATATTAGAATAAGAAGTTCCACCTTCCACGTAGGCTTGAGGAACATTTTATAAAAAATGCATAGCAGTGAACAGTCATACTTTTCAGTGAAATCAGTGATAATCCCCGCTAGGTAGTCTTTCTGATAGCATAGAGGTAAGGCAAAGAAAAGGTAAGGAAAGATCTAGATCTACAAAGGAAGTTGAGCAATAGTGGAGCAACCCACCTATGTTGCTATGGAAGGGTGCTCAGACATAATTTCAGGTCAGTGACTGGAGGCTGGAGTAATCTCACTGAGGTTTCTTGGAAAAGGGGATGTCTGGATTTCTTTTATGGCCTTTGCTTTGGCCACATCCCTTGTCTCCTCATTTCAAAACTCATACAGGCCCTTTTACAACCCCTCTTTTGGATTGGTTTGCTTGGGCTTTAAACCATCCTGGCAAAAAGACTCTGGTTAAAATTATAAATCAATTACTTATTGGCTAAAGCACAGGAAACAAAAAAGAGCATAGCTGAGATTTAATGAACTATTAGGATAAGCATTAGTGTGCTCATAATCCTTGATAAAACAGATTTCATTAAGAAAGTGTTAACTACAACCTTAGTTGTTACCTCATGAACACTTAATTGGAGCACCCTATGTCCTGATGACTTGTTTGGTCATGCCTCTGATTTGACTGAATGCAGAAGCCATTCTTAGGAGAGGGGCTCAGATCTAAACTGCTTACAAAAATACCTATGCAAAGGGGAAAGGCTTTGAACTGCCCATTGTTGGTGCATGACTTTTCTTTTTGTAGCAGCATATCAGTATATTTGTCATCAATTAAAACAAGCTTCTGGATCATGTTCATCTCGGTGATGTGACTATTTTAATGCTCTGCTTGGTCATTTCTGTCCTTTTGTAATTACATTTGATTCTGGAGAGAAACAATAACTATTGTGACTTGATTCATTTAGTCTGCTTTCCTGTCTTAGTTAGTTAGAATCATAGAACTATTTATAATGGAAAAGAACTTTAAGATCATCAAGTCCAACTGTTAACTCAGCACTGCCAAGTCTACCACTAAACCATGTCCCTCAGCACCACATCTACACACCTTTTAAATACCTCCAGGGGTAGGGACTTGGCCTTGTTGAACCTCATACAGTTGGCCTCAGCTCATCAATCCACACTGTCCAGATCCCTTTGTAAAGCCTTTCTACCCTCAACCAGACTGAAGTCCAGGTAGATAGCATCCACAGCCTTGCCCTCATCCACTAAGCAGGTCACCTTGTCATAGAAGGAGATCAGGTTAGTCAATCAGGACCTGCCTTTCATAAACCCATGCTGACTGGGCTTGATCACGGAGTTGTCCTGTACGTGCCATGGGATGGCACTCAAGACGGATGCTCCATAACTTTCCTGGCACTGAGATCAGACTGATAGATTTGTAATTCCCCAGATCTTCCTTCCGGCCTTTTTTGTAGATGGGTGTTACACTTGCTAACCTTCAGTCAACTGGGACCTCCCCAGTTAGCCAGGATTGCTGATTAATGATGGAAAGTGGGTTAGTGAGCACTGCTGCCAGCTCCCTCAGTACTCCTGGGTAGATCCCATACAGCATTCAGTACCTCAGCCTTTTTCTCATCCTCTGTTGCTATGTTTTCCACCTGCATCCAATAAAGGATGGAAATTCTCCTTAATTTGCCTTTTGTTGCTAATGTATTTCTAGAAATATTTTTTTATTGACCTCTATGACAGTCGCCACCCTTAATTCTAGCCAGGCTTTAGTCCTTTTAATTTTCTCCTTGCATAGCCTAACAGAATCCTTCTAGTCCACCTAAGTTCCCTTCCCCTTCTTCCAAAGGTCATAAACTACTTTTTTCTGAGTTCCAGCCAAAGCTCTCTGTTCATCTAGGCCTGTCTTGTTCCCCACTGGCTTGTCTTTTGTGACATGGGAATGACCTACTTGTGCACCTTCAGGATTTCCTTCTTGAAGAATGTCTTTCCTTTCTGGACGTCTTTGCCCTTCAAGACTGCTTCCCAAGGGACTCTGTCACCCAGTCTCCTAAACAGGACAAAGTCTGCACTCTAGAAGTCCAAGGTAGCAATTTCGCTGAGCCTCCTCCTTATTTCTCCAGTAATTGAAAAAGCTATAATTTCATGATAACTATGCCTAAGATGGCTTCCAATCTTCACATCACCCACAAATCTTTCTCTGTTCACAAACAAAAGGCCCAACAGGGAGCCTTCCCTAGTTGGCTCTCTCACCAGCTGTGTCAGGAAATTATCTTCCACACACTTCATGGACCTTCTCAACTGTCTCCTCTCTGCTGTATTGTATTTCCAGCAGACATCTGTTAAGTTGAAGTCCCCCACAAGAACAAGGGCTAGTGATTGTGAGACTTCTCCCAAATGCTTACAGATTTTTCCATATATAGTTTCAGTGTGGCCATGTCTTAGAAATCTTTGAAAATTAGGCATCTCCAATGACATCCATAGAGGAAAAATCCTTACCTGATTTGCTCTGCCTATGACTAGAACAGGCATTGTGTATTGTCAGAGTTAAAAAAACTCCAAGATCATGAATGCAGAGTTCAAACTGCAGCAACATCATTATGATATGGAAAATATATTGTAAGTTGCATCAGGAAATATATGGGTTTACAGGATGTATTTTTTATTTGTGTGAGAAATACCCAGTAAAATGCAAAACTCAGTGTTGGTTGAGAACTCTGTATTTATGGAAGGAGCAATGTTGGTGCCGTGCCATGCTCCCCTTGGCATGCCTTTTTGCAGTCCCAGTGGCCCTGGAGCTGGAGGCTTTGTGGCTCTCTCAACCCTAACCCTAACTGCAGCTTTGGTCTAAGGCTGAGATTCCCTGCACCATGGGTGGCCATGAGGAGAAGGGGTGGTGTGGAAGGAGCATTTTTGGTGCAGTGCCATGCACTGTGTCTAAGCTCACCAGCCTACTGAAAGACACGCTATTGAGTCAGGTGCCACATTTTGCTAATTACTGTACATCAGCTTATATCTGTATAGGACTCTGTACTCGATCTCTCCAAGCCTAGCTTGGAGATCACCATGTTTGCAATGACAGACATTCCCTTGGTTTACAAGTTTTATACAAATTTCCAAAGCATAAAAGAAGCTATGTATTCTCCACAGTGTTTAATATTTTCACATAGTAGTTTCCACTACTCTTACTGCCTTTCCTCTTGCCAGCTCTTTTAAAAATGTAACCTGCTCAATTGTTGTCTTTCATCATAATCCAAAATTTATAAATAAAAGTAAATGACTGCTTAAAAATATCAAACATTTGGCTGACTATTGGGATGTGTTATTACAAATCTCTTTGTTTGCTGTGAAAGAGCTTGTCTTTTCCTTCCAAATGCTGGTCTAATTTTCATAACAATGCTTTTAGCTCTCCGTTACTTTTTTAAAACAGCATTAAATTAAAAAATGAATATGCTTCAGCAGTCAAATCTGTTGGTGGCAAAACATACTTATCCTTAATGGGAGTATAACCTTGTTGAAGGGTGAGTGAAAACTAAATGATGTCCTTACAAAGAGAGAAACAATGCAGCCTTTTTCTTGGCATAAGTAGGAGAGAAAATGTGCGAGCTATAAACAAATCTGTGCAATGGAGGCAAGCATAGAGTCTAACAGAATAAATGTCTTGTATAAAGGAATGAGTGCAGGAGTGGTGACTGATAGAAGTGAATGATTGGCAGAAGAGAGGCTGCTGTGGTGACCCTTCAAAAAGCAGTTTTCTTTCTTACAGTCTATGTTCTTCTGTATCCTTGACTGAGGAAATAAATCAACCCACATTTCCTAAAATGTAAAACTGCATTTTTTCCAAGTGGGAACTCAGCTTTTGAATATCCCTTATGCACAGTAGGTAGAAGCTTTAGCATTCTCTGGTTAGTGAATCAAACACAATTGAAAAATCTTCAGACCCGATTCTTATGTTGCGGAAGACAGACTTTTGCTGGAACCATGTTGATTTACATGACCTGACAATCAGCACTTTAACTTCTGCAGCATTAGAAAACAGTAACAGATGTGTAGAAAAATGCTTGGATGTTCCTCTGCAATGATAAAGAATCATAGTAACTTCAAATTTCCTATCTGAAGTTAAAGAAAGTACATAAAATAAGTAAGCTATAAATATTTAATTGTCATAAACTTAAAATGAGCTTAAATGTATTGAGGTTGGTTTATGTTTTTAATGGAAAAGAGAAATAGTGTGGGAGAAATATTTTAATAATTTTTTTTTTATTAATATATTTGTCTTTAAAGAGGGAGGATGTGGAGGAGTGTTAAAAATGAGATATGTGGGCATCAAAACAAGTAACCCTAGCATTTAAATATGAAATCAAAGCTGACTGAATTGCAGATGAATTCTACCTGCGTATCTTTTTCTCACAAACCCAATTTTTAGTAAAAATTAGTAGTAAAAATTCGCATTGTTTCCATAGATTCCAATACAAAAGTAAACATTCACAACTGCACCGTGAATGTGAAGAGATGCTGGGCCAAACCACCTGCAGTGCTGCTTTTGGCATTCCTCTGATCAGTGCTTGTCGTTGTGCTTCTGGACCACCCAACAAGCAGCACCTAATCATTCTTGACCATGGGACTGTTTCATGGTGAGGCTAGAAAGTAAAAACTGTAACAAAAATAAACCTCCAAAAGAAACATTACTGTTCTGTAAAAAATGGTCAAGCATACAGAAGCTGTGTTTAGAGGGACAGTTATATCAGTATCTAAGGAAGTATTCAGTACGCTAGGATGTAATCATTGCTATGGCAACAATTTTTTCCAGATCAGTGGATAAAATGCTGGTTTCGAACTTGTGTCGGTAACTTGTAAGTAGGCTTATTTATCCTCTGTTTTATTTCCTCTTGCATTTTCAATCACCACAATGCAGCTTGTAAAGAGCACTTGTAAAGAGCACAGTACAACAACTGATGAAGCATGCGAGTTCAACGATTCATATATTGACACAATGAATTCAATGGAAAAGTAATTAATAATGATAATAAAAAAAATAACAGTTTGCCCTCTATGGCTTCTTTCATCAGAGAAGCTGAAAGAGCTTTGCAAATATTAAATAAGCCTTGGAACACCCTGATAAGTATCTCTCTCTTCTTCTCATTTTCTCCCTGTAACTAATATTAATTTCTGGATTACAGTGAATCATAACTACAAATCAAGAAGAACTAGAAGGGAAAAAACATCTTTGTACTGTTTTAAGGTTTCCTACAAAATCACAGCTTGCACCAGTGAAACCAAATGCTGTATTTGATTCTATGCAGAATAATCTGTGTACCTGCCCCTGCACCTTCATTTTCATGAAGCATTTCTTTGGTCCACAGTGTGTGCAGTCATCTAATCAGATTTTTTTTATCAACATATAATCTTTTCCTAATCATTAAGCTGTATTGATTGTTCTTACTATTACATTTGCATTCTAATACACAGATTTAGTCAAACTGAAGTGATTTTATTTTAAGAAAGTATTCCCCAAAGCTTAATAGAGAGTTCATATATTCTAGTGGGTAGAAGGCTGGTCTAGGATCTTGAGATCTAATCCTATTTGCAGATGGCTTGAAATGTAGCTTTGGAAAAATATTTTAATCTCATTACTTCAATTTCCTGCTTTGAAGAAGATATAAATAGTATTTATTTATGTTCAGGGATTCTAGAAAGATTGTTTAAATGTTATTTTAAAGGCAGTGTAGCTGAGGGCTACATGCACAGTCTCAGAACAGGAATGAGGCAATTATCTGTTTATCAAAGCATCTATTTATTATTCCCTAATTTTTTGAATTTGGCCAGGCTGATCTACGACATTCTACAGAAGACAAGATTTTGGTGAGCTCTCTTTCTATAACCTGGTCAGCAGCTTCAGCTTCCTAACCTCACTTTAATCAACTAGAAGAATACAATAATCTTAATTATTTTCCAGTGTAAACTCCAATCTTGTCAGACTTATAACAAATGCACAGTATCATTTCCCAAATACTGTTTTCTTTGTTTCTTTGAATACCAATTCCCATTTCATATGGCTGCTGTTTACCACATTTTCGCCTTTTATTTTTGGGCTCCATACAGTTTTTACAATTCAATAATTTAACTGCTGCTTCTAATAATTAATACTAGTTTTTCAGATGCAAGAATGGGTGGAAACAATCTCTGCTGTCTGACCCGGTGAAAGGAAGAATGTCTAAACTGAAATTATTCACAGAAAGTTGTTTCATCTGGTTCATACTGTTATTTCAGACAGACAGATGATTTCTATTCAAGTAAAGACAACAATATGTGCCACTGGACAAGCTGCATGTGCTTGTTCAGAGCTGTGTCAAAATCATAGAATCATAGAATGGTAGGGGTTGGAAGGGACCTCTGGAGTTCATAGAGTCCAACCCCCCTGCCAATGTAGAAACACCCAGGGCAGGCCTCACAGGAACAGAACCAGGTGGGTCTTGGAAGTCTCTAGAGAAGGAGACTCCACAACCTCTCTGGGCAGCCTGTTCCAGGGCTCTGTCACTCTCACAGTAAAGAAGTTTTTCCTCGTGTTGAGGTGGAACTGCCTGTGTTTCAGCTTATGATTGTTATCTCTTGTCCCATCACGGGGCACCACTCAAAAGAGACTGGCTCCTTCTGCTTGACACCCACCCTTAAGATATTTCTAAACATTAATAAGATCCCCTCTCTGTCTTCTCTTTTCCAGGCTAAACAGCCGCAGGGTTCTCAGCCTTTCCTCGTAAGAGAGATGTTCCAGTCCCTTCATCATCTTCATAGCTCACCGTTGGACTGTCTCTAGAATTTCCCTGTCCCTCTTAAACTGGGGAGACCAGAACTGAACACAATACCCCAGATGTGGTCTCACTAGTGCAGAGTAGAGGGGGAGGAGAACCTCCCTCGACCTGCTGGCCACACTCTTCTTTATGCACCCCAGGATACCATTGGCCTTCCTAGCCACAAGGGCACATTGCTCTTGCACGGATAACTTATTGTCCACTAGGATGCCAAGGTCCTTCTCCATGGGGCTGTTTTCCAGTGGGTCTACCCCTAATCTGTACCGGTGCATGGTATTGTTCCTCTCCGGGTGTAGGACTCTACACTTACCCTTGTTGAACTTCATTAGGTTTGCCTTTGCCCAGCTCTCCAGTCTGTCCAGATCTTGCTGGATGGCAGCACAGCTTTCTGGTGTATTGGCCACTCCTCCCAGTTTAGTATCATCAGCAAACTTGCTGAGAGTACACTCTATCCCTTCATCCAGGTCATTGATGAAGATGTTGAATAAGACTGGATTTAGCAGACAGTCTCTCCGGCTTCAGTCACATTTGTTCTCATCATCTGAGTTTTATGCAGAAATTCACTTTCAGGCTGAACCTGAAGATCTTAAACTCTCATGAACAGGGACACAAGTGTGAGAGAGGAGCAAGAGAGATGAGGTGAGTTTTAGGCAGCCTATTTCTCTGTCAAATATTTGTCACTCATAAGAAAGTTACATGTGATTTCACAGGAATTTAAAAACTCAGTTTCCTACCTAGTAGTCTCCTGCAAATTGGCTCTGTGGCATAGGTTCTGCTTCAATTATTTGCAGCAGCTCTTGACAAGAAGTAAGGGATGTAAACACGTTTGTCCTGCTTCTCATGTGGACAATTGTAGAGAAACATGCTATTGCCTAATTCTGATGAATTATACTCAAATATTTAATCAGCCACCGAAGAATAAAATTGAAATGGTCTTTTTCAATGCAGAAGAACATTTGGTGTTGTTTTCCTACCTGTCCATGAGCCTAGAAAGGAAACTATTCAGGACAGATGCCCTTTGAGTGCCTGAGTGTGGGCTATATCCTCCTAAAATTTCTTGCTACTGTCGGCAGTTAGGAGTCTGATTTTGAGAAATGCAGTTTCTCAAAGAAATAAAATAAGACCTGTGCTGATGAGTGCCCAAATTACTTGGGTATTTACCACCTAGGGGTATTCTCAGCATCTCAATTAAAATACCTGACCCTGGCTCTCCAAACTGAGAAATATTCTTCCAGTAGTGTTTTTGGAAATGAGGGTCCCTGACAATGCTCTGAATTGCACATAATCTGGTGGTCTAAAGCAAATGGTCTGAATATGAGTTTTGGGTCTAATTTTCTGCATTATGCTAGCAAGGGGGAAATGTGCTATAGGGAAAATCTGAACTGTAATCTATCCTAGTTGTCAGGGCATAAAACGAAAAGCTCTTATTTGAACACTGAGAGTGTTATTCAAGCCTTGACATGATATTAGCAAAGATTATTTAAGTATTAAAATTACTATCAAGGAGCAAAAAATGGTAAATGAAAACAATCAGAATCCATTTTTTAACATATTAAGATTAATAAGGCAGATATTTTGTGTTGCTTTAGAAGTCCTCAAATTAAGAATAATTAACTTTTCGGGTGGAAATTTTCGTCTTCTAAGATTACTCATTTGTGCAAAATTAGGTATTTTTGTAATTATCTTCAAGTTTGTGGCCAAAAATTGTGGTATTGGCAATTTTGGGCATTTGTGCGTGTATTTGAAATTTTATTTCACAGTGTATAAGGCCTAGTTCCAACAATTATTCACTGCAACATGAGTTCAAAGAGTAAATTTACAGTAATGTGCAGTCAGAATTTGCATATTTGGTAAAGTTGTAAATCGAAAATAGAAGCTTCTATGAGGACTGTGTTCTCCTGAAAGAGCTCTTCGTCCTGGGTTGGGTTTGGGTTGATTATCACAAGCACCTGCTGGCCAAAGCAATTGGGAGCAGCTGAGGAGAGGCCAGGAGAGGCCACAGCTGGGATGAACAATAAAGCCCGACAGTGGGATATTCAATACCTATGTCTGCTATATAAGGGGAGGGCTGGCCCAGGGCAGGGGTGCCTAGTTTCAACTTTTTCTAGTGTGTGGCTTGATCTTGTGGATGAAGCAGGGAAAGTAGTGTCTTGGGTACAGGTAGAGCCTTGCAGCTTTGATCACTTGCTCTGTATCTTATTTTATTAGTATTGTTATTACTGTGGTTTTCTTCTCTCTTTGTGTTGTTTTATTTAACTGTCCTTATATCAACCCATAGGATCTCACATTTTAATTCCTTCCTATTGTCCTTTCTATCCTGCAGGAGGGAAGGTGGTGGGAGGGAGTGGTGGATGAACAGCTGCATGGTGTTTAGCTGCTGGCAGAGGTTAAATTACAACAGTCCTTTTGATGCCTAACATGGGCTTGAAACCATTACCCTGAGATTAAAAGTCTGATGGTCTACTGACTGAGCTAGTGATAATTAACCCTAACGGAACCCAGGACACTCTTGTAATTTAGAAGATTTTTTTAAATATTTTTTTTTTTTACTTTTAATGATAAAGAGAAAATTTCTTCATTTCTTTCATTTGCCATAAAAAAATCCTTCCTAGCTGTTGCATCTTACACAGAGATCAATATTATATCACAAACACCATGCTAAAAGCTGCAGGTTTAGCAGTCACAAATATAATACCCATCTAATGTTTTAGTATTCTATTTCTGATAATTGTGTTATATAGCACATATATAAAATGCACATACATAAAAAAGACTGAAGCACCTTTGCAGAGCTATCCTTCAGCATTTCCTTCAGACTTCAGGTTTTATCACTATGCTATTACTGTGGACTAATTAGCCTTTCCCAACAGAATGCTGGTGCTAGAATATGAATGAAGTCCTGCAGCATTCCTTTCAAGTGTGGGATCACTGGGTTAATCTCTACATGAAACAGTTTGGTTACTGAATGGAAGAGCTGCCATGTGGGCAAAGCTAACAAAGTCAATGTATTTTAAGAGATTTAGTAAGACACACTTTCAGATGTAGCTTCGTAAGAACTATGTGGCCTGCAATAATTTAATAAATATGAATTACTTTTATACCTAATTGGAGTGCAGCTTTAATTTCTATCCTTTCCATTTGCTGGATAACAAAGACCTGAAGTAATTGAGCGTAATCCTTCTGGGCTGTCACACTGGGAGCTGGCAGAGCAGGGGTGGTGCTACTTCAAAAGTTTTCCTGATATATTCTAGCCCTTTTCATTGAATATTTTTAATAGAAATTTTTTTTTTTTTTCTTTATGTTTTTCTCTGGCATGGAATGAAAACTTCTTACTATATGAATCAAGTGTACAGGAACAATTAGTCTCCCTATTCAGTGTGCAAAGTAATTTAGTGCTTGGATTACATATTCTGTAACTGTGTATGTCTGTATACAGCCAAATATATATTAAGTAGAGATTAGTCTTCTTTCAGTATGTGATACTGTAAGTCTACAGTGTTTGCATACTGTTTAGCCAAATGGGTAAAATTCTAAAAACCGGTGATTTAGAAAACTGATGAAATGGTTTTTCAAAACCATACAAACTGTGTAATGAGGAGATCATGAGGTCAGATGGAGTGCTGTTGGTCTTAGCTTCTGTGGATGCTTTGAAGTGCAGCTAAGCAGAGGTGATAGCGCTGCTTTGTAGCACTATTGCCAGTTCTGCTGTGGTTCTTCCATTGTCTCTAAACAAAGTATTTGGAAAATTGACTGATCTCTACTCAACAGAGTTTTATCCCTACTAGATCTTGTAAAATAATAGTGGCATTAGATGATACTTTTTATATTTTTTCTTTAGTTTCTTGACTATTCTACTGAAAACAGTCTGCAGATTTTAGATTTGAGCTGATGGGTAAAATTGTATAGCTGAAGACACAGAAGACATACGACAGGTTTGAGGCTTGCAATAGGTCTGTACAACTTGCTATGCTAAATGACTGAACAGCCAGCAGTGAAACAGCATTACAGGTCTAGGTCTATTGAGCTGGCAAATGGGTGTTCCTAAGAGATGGGAGTTTTTTGGTAGGAAATATTATTGTACTATCTATCTGCGGATGTTACTGCAATAGATGTAATGTCTGTTCTTTGGGGATTTAAATGGGAGGATTTAATTGTTCCACTTTAATTCATGTCATGCTTCAGCCTAACTTACAGAATTTGGAGAGGATAAGAATGGGTGAATCAGGTTTTATTATCTTCTGCTACATTGCCAGGTTTCCTACAATGGAAATTTTTTCCTGCTGTCTAGGGTCTTAAATCTGAACTTGATTTTTAACATTTTCATTGGATGAAAACAGAATTATCAGAAGGAAAATACTGTCTGAAGGACAGTCTTATGAGGAGAGGCTGAGGGAGCTCGGAGAAGAGGAGACTCAGGGGGGACCTTATCACTCTCTACAACTACCTGAAAGGAAGTTGTAGTCAGGTGGGGGTTGGGCTCTTCTCCCAGGCAACTAGTGACAGGACAAGAGGGCATGGCCTGAAGCTGCACCAGGGGAGGTTTAAGTTGGATATTAGGAAGCACTTCCTCACAGAAAGGGTGATTAGACACTGGAATGGACTGCCCAGGGAGGTGGTGGAGTCACCATCCCTGGAGGTATTTCAGGAAAGATTGAATGTGGCGCTTAGTGACATGGTCTAGCTGATGTCCGATTGTGTAGGGATGAAGTCAGGAAGGCCAAGACAATATTGGAGCTGAACTTGGCAAGGGATGTAAAGAATAATAAGAAGGGATTCTATAGGTATGCCAGTGAAAAAAGGAAGGTTAAAGAAAACATACCCCCTCTGAAGAGTAAAAATGGTGGGCCAGTAACAGCAGATGAGGAGAAGGCTGAGGTTCTCAATAAATTCTTATCCTCAGTCTTCACTGACAACCTCTGTCCCAACACCTCCCAAGTTAAACCTCAGGGTGGTGATGTCCCTCTCACTGTATGTGAACATCTGGTTCATGACCACCTGAGGAACCTGAACATACATAAGTCCATGGGACCTGATGAGATTCATCCCAGAGTCCTGAAAGCATTGACTGATGTAGTTGCCAAGCCACTTGCCATCATGTTTGAAAAGTCTTGGCAGTCAGGTGAAGTCCCTGGGGACTGGAAGAAGGGACACATTACACCCACTTTTAAAAACGGTAGAAAGGAGGACCCTGAAAACTATCACCCTGTCAGCCTCACCTCTGTGCCTGGAAAATCACGGAGCAGATTCTCCTAGAGGTTCTAACAAGGCAAACAGAGGACAGTGGGGTGATGAAAGACAGCCAACATGGCTTCATCAAAGGCAAATCCTGCCTGACGAATCTAGTGGCTT
>JAAGNO010026511.1:0-14097 GCA_033439905.1 Ceryle rudis
TTGTAAGTATGATGGTATCTCTTACATGGTGGGTGCAGGAGTTTAAATTTCTCCCTTGCTTACTGGCATGAAAAATATATCCTTACAACATCTTTTTGGAATGGTCTTTGCTTGAGGCTGTGCCTGCAACTTACAAAGCCTATCAAAGGAAAATGGTGACTGAGATTCAAACTGAACTGAGCTGGAGGGATACAGCATTCTTTTTAAAGTTTATTTTAGATCTTTAAGTCAAGAAGTTTTTAAATAAAATCAGTCAGTTTCAGTCATCTCTAATACATGAAACAGCATTTGAGTTTGTCTGGTGAGTTTATTTTTAGCTTTCTACTAGAGGTGAGTCTGTAAAAGAGGAAAGCAAGAAAGAGCTTTTAAAGTCCAATAGCAACCTGAAATAATTTTAAGGTTGAAGTGGAATATAACATTTTTCTTCTTCTCTTTCTTGTAAAGAAATAATCTTTTGGGACACACACCGTATTTTGCATGGTGTATAGCTTCTCAGAGAGGGAATCTGTAGTGTTTAAGAAAATATTAGTTTTGTCATCCTACGGATTATTTGAAAGTTAAATATATTAATTTCCTCCATGATAGGAGAGAGAAAAATTGGTTAAACCAGAATTTTCTATCATAATTTTCAACCACTGGGATTTTGGTATATTTACATTCTGGTCATGGAAAAATGTTCTTCCTTACATCATATTTAAAGGTTTTGCATCTCCTCTATCAGTTCCTGGTTTACAGTGCAGGAGCGACTACTTATTTCTATTTTGGTTATCTGTTTTTGTCACCTACAACTAAAGACAGTGGAACTGCCCACCTGGTCTTATATTCTGGGTTGTCATTAGATGCTGCTATAAGAAGAGCTTGACTCTTACCTATGCATATTTGCATAGGTTGCAACTCCTATCCTGTCTCCTCCAGCATCTCATTCAGAAGTCAGACTGCATCACATCTCTTTCTCTTTGCACACCCCTCTGAACCCACAAAAAGTGTGGACACCTTGTCAACGTGGTGCTGGCGTATCCCCAGTAACCAACCTTTGCATCAGGAAGAAGTCAGGGGAGGACCTTCAGGCATATGCAACTGTGATGACCTCTGCCATCTAGGCAAAGGCGATATTCCAATATTCCTTCACTCCTAGCTCACCTTCTAAGAGTTATTTCTGTTTAGTTGTTCTCTAGTTTTTCTTGCTTTTTGCTCACTCATTTGGATGCTTATGACTTACTTTCACATCCAGGGTTTTTGGTTTTTTTTTTGTATCTTTGTTTTTCACATCCATTTTTTTGGGTGTTTTCCCAAAACAGAGAGGGCTTTTGATGTAAGGACAGGCATGGAATGGAGGCAAGAATGGAGATAAATGGAGACACTGGTGCACTCAGGAGAGAGGGAAGGAAATGTATGAGACAATTATAAATCAATATTCTCTCAAAAACTTTTAGATAAATTTCCATTCCATTTTTCTTCTCTCTTAACTACTTAACACTTGAATTAAGGTGAAATTAGAATATTTTTGATTAACCTAGTGCCTGGAAAAAGTAAAAAAAATTCTAAATTTCCTAACCAAACCTTTGAGACTAGCCTGACACTTCTTCGTTCAATACTGTTATATCCAAGTTCTTGTCAACAACACCATCACAGTACCTGAGCTATTTAGATTATTAGTACTTCCCTTACATGATGTAAAATCTTTCCTGTACTGACACTGCAGAGATGAGCTCTACCACTGCCTTATGCACCTGACAACAGTGGTGTTTTCCTTCTGGTTGCTATATACTGTAGTCGGTTTACTGGGACAGGGAGCAAGATCAGTGGGAAATTGTCCTGGGTCAGACTAAGATAGGGTTAATTTTCAGAAGAAGCTGGGTGGGACCACAGCCGGGATAGACAACGGGGATCAGCATTGCATCAATTTGCAGGGCTAGGCAGATCTGGGCTGTGCCTGCTGCACTGCATATCACTCATTATATATATTATTATCATTAGTATTATTGTCATTACTGCTGTTTTCTTCTCTTTTTGTCCTGTTCTAGTAAAATCTCCTTATCACATGGGGTTTTGCCTTTTTCTCCCTATTCCACATCCCAGCAGCTCCATGACGCTCAGTTGCTGGTTGGGTTTAAACCATGACAGAAAGAAACAGAGTTCTAAAACCCCGTGTATGTATGTATGTATTTTTCCATAGGAACAATATCTATGTAAAACATATATTCAAGGATTGCAAAAAAAGTCAGAAAAGAGGTATATCTTAAAGAAGTAGCATTAAAGTAATTGGAAGAAATTAGAGAAGACAGCAACAAAATACTATCACCGAGATTATATCACAGTATCCTACATATATATATATTACTCCCCCACAATGTCTACAAACATTTCAGAATAGGTATTTGGAACATGACTGCACAGAGGCATCATATCATGTTATTTTATATGGTATGTATCGCTACGTCTGAGAAAAAAAAAATTGTCATCTGCATGAAAAAAGGTTATATATTGAGCCTCTCTAACTTAAAATTTGAAGTGTTTTTTTTCTGTTTTTTCTTAGAAAATAATTTTGTGAAGCTGAGATTTCAGGTTCTGTTAGTGCAAAAAGCCCTGTGAGAATTGATCTGTTGTGCTTCGCGTCAAAGGAATTTTTTATGGCACTCACAAGAAAGCTGATATACTTTCATCATTTTTTGTGTTATTTTTTAGAAACAGCTGTTCCAAAACACATCAGTAGAATCCTCATAAAATACTTTGCTTCCTGGATCCAGCTAGCACAAGAAAGAGTCATCCCTGCCAATCTACTGAGTTCTTCCCTGAGAGAATATGTATTTTCTAGCAATAGCATCTGTGCCTCTATCTTATAGGAATACTAAAGTGATGGAAAAGAACCGGAGCCTTTTCTTTCAAGAATTCTACAAGGGAAGCTATTTCTTCAAAGCAAACTCCGTGTATCTCATTGTGCAGTTACTTCTTTCATGTACTTGTTGAAAAGAAGGACATCTGTCAGTTGTTTCAGTAGAGGACACAGTTGTTCAAGGTGCTGACTACCAGCTGAATGCAGAGGCAAATGCACATAGTCCACTTTGGAAGTTGGCAAAGGTTTGGCCATGCTTAGCATTTATAAATAAAAATTAGTGCTTTTTCCAGTGGCAGGCTGAGAAGAGATCCTTTATTTCCACTCAAACTTATCACTCTGAAAACAAACATAAGTAAAAGTTGAAATCTTGTCCCCATGTGTAATGAGAGGGTGAGTCAGAGAAGGTGGTATAATGCCCCGTTGCTGTTATTCTGAGGATGGCTTAGATTGGTGATGGTGCTTTAGCGACTAAAACTCTTAATGTCCTTTCAGACATGTTGCTGACAGTCCCTGGACAGTTTTTATTGAAGTACCCTTGCCAGGAGTTGCACTTGCCTGCTCTATACCTTAGAGATATAAAATGTTCTGCCCTCACAGTTCAGTTGGTGGATTTCTACCCTAATATTAAATCCAGGCTGATGACTTGAACATTCTGCTGAGTTGCTGCCTATATCCCCCTTAGGCTCCTTGGTTTTTTCTAAGCTTGAGTGGAGCTATCACAGCAAAGAATTCAGCCCCTGCAATTCAAATGTGGGAGTCTACGAAGTGAAATATTTGAAGTTAAGTGTCAGCAACATGTGGCATTAAAGAATGTGCTAAATAAGTCATAGCCTACTAACTTACTATTCAGGCCCACAGGCTCCCCCAGTTTAGAGATATCCTACCTCCTGCAGGTTCAGTAATGCAACACATTGCTCTCTAATTTAAATAATGTCAAAAAGATTAAGTGCTACCAAAACCTATGAAGATAATTAATGCATAGTTGTTAGCATGTCTGCCTAGACTTACTCCTGTGTCAGTTTTAGCAAGTTTTGTGTGTAATTGATTTAACTTTCATTTGCACTTCTCTCCATTTAAACTGTTAATACTTCTAAGCTGGCAGAGGAATGAATAAACAATCGTTGAGCTATAAGCAATTATAAAGATTGTTTAACTGGTGTAATTAGAGTATGAATTTCTTTGCCCATTTGTCACATTGTTCAGCATGGCATAAGTTTAGTGAAGGTCCTTCTGATATTAACACAGGAGTTGCAGAGCAGCCTCTGGCTTCAGCAGGAGTCTGTTGTGGGCTCTAGGAAGCAATTTCTGGGGTAACTTTGTTGGCAATGGGAAAAAAGGGTTTTCAGAAAGAACTGAGTCACTTAATTCTCACCTGGGAAATGGACTGTGCAGGCACTCTGGGGTTGCTGCAGCTCTCTTCCAGATTTCAACCAGTACAGACAGTGCTTTCGCAGGCGCTATGATCTCAGGAACCTGCAAAGAGGACACAGCACAGAGATTTACATTGCAATAGGATCTGTGCAATCAGAAAGGCCAACAAGCCCATTAAATTCTTTAACTTTCTTTGATACTTGGGGAATATAATCCCTCACTTTGGCTAGGAGGAAGCTGGTAAGAGCTCTGAGAATTTGTATTTCCCATTTCTTTGTCTGTTTTTTTGGGTCATTTTGTTTTTCCTGTTGACCTTTATGACTCTTAAATTAGAAGTTTCTGTTTGAGTTTTGTGCTGTAGAAAATAACCTCTAAGCCTATTGAAGCATACTCAAATAGTTGGAAACAAATAGGTTTTTATCTGAAAGCAGCAGAATTTAGCAAATTTGTTAAAATAAAAACTGTACAGCAAAATCAGAACACCACTACCACACTGGAAGCAAGATCTGATTTAATTTGTAGTATTCTAGTTCCTTTCCCTTTCCTTTTCCCTTTTGCTTTCCTTTTCCTTTTCCTTTTTTTTTCTTTATTCTTTTCCTTTCTTCATTTGCTGTTGTTTTGTTTGTTTGCTAGTACATTAAATAGTAGCAAAAATTAAAAAAAATCTATTTCATATTATTTGTTTTCCATGTTACTCATATACTAAAGACTTTCGAAATTGAATTCAATTTTGAGTATATGGAACCTTCCTGCATTTAATTTTCAGGATTTTGCCTCAATCCTTGTCAGAAACATGCTTCAGGATTTTAATAAGAGTGTCTCTGTCCCATACGTGATGTGCCATATGTGCTTGCCTGCAGCCTTTTCATTTACAATGAAGTAATCTGTTAATGAAACAGCTTTCAACATTGTTTCTGCCGCCTTAAAAATCCACCAGGTTATTGATAACTCTGTTTGTCAAAAATGGCCCCAAACCCTAGTACTAAACTTGCTGCTCGACAAGAACACGGAATAAGGATTTGAAAACTTAATTACATATGTGTGTATTATATTCCCTGAATGCAGGGGTGTCTTAAGTTGATGTAAAAATTAACAGATTAAGACACTTTTTCTTTTTTCATTTGTTTCTTTAATTTTATTTCACTGTTTCATTTTCTCTGTATACTGCTTAACAACTTTTTGTTGTTGCCTTTACAATGTTGGCCTATAAAATTTCTTTTTCTTCCCTTCATATCCCTGATTTCTCCTTCTTCTTTATGTTAGTGAAAATCTGACTTCAACGGATTACCTTCAATATTACCCTGATGTGAAGGAAAGTGGTCTCATTTTCCTTACAGAAAGCCTAATTATTCAAAGCTTCAGAGATCTTGTTACTCTGTTTATACAAATGTTGAACCCGTAGGAGATTCTTAATCCAAGAAATATATTAGCAATTGCCACTATTATTCTTTTGATTGAGCTCATGGGAAGAGGCTACCTCCAAGCAGTATAAATATGTGATTTTTTATATAACAGAAAAAAGAGAGAATTTAACAACAGAAGAAGAAGCCAAAAAAAAAAAAAAAAAAAAAAAAAGGTAGGTTGTTTGATTCTACTGCTTTGAATTGGAACCATTATATTTCAGTTTTGTGCTGGAGACATTTAATTCAAGTCAGTGATCACAGAATGATCAAGTGTCTCCTCTTAATTAAGGCTTCAGTAAGTATTCCATTACTAGTCTGGTTTTTATCTTCTTTTTAATTATTTTTTTTTTTTTTTTACCTCTGGGCATTCTTTTTGTCTTAATTATTTTTTCAGATGAACTTTTAAAAGTGGATTAAAACTATCCTGAAAATATGAAGAAAATTGATCAAGTTGTTCTCCAGAGAGTAATTTAGAATTGCTCTTTTTAAATGGTTTCCAGCTAGTAAGCACTACTGATAATAATTTTTGGAGGGAAAAAGTATAACTCACAATTTATATTTACCCTCAGTCCCTCCAGAAATCTGGTTTTTGTTTAGTATACAACCCTACAAACAGTTTGTTTTTCACAGAGTTCAGTTCATGTGAAATGTGCTAGCTAAGGTTCGTAAGAGAGGAAGGGGAAAAGTGACATCCATAACAGGGGATAAATTGACTGTATTTGTAGCAACAAAAGTGGTTTATTTTTCCAAGATCCTTAATTCTTGTCCCACAGATATTACAGAGGCTTCTATTTTCTTTCTATTTTTCCTGCAGTGCTAAATGCTTGAACTCATGGCAATGTTTCAATAAACACCCATCCATCCCAGTTCTGGTGAGAATTCAGAGGTTGGGACTGGTCTGCTGAGCACATCATGGATTAATATGGCTGAAATGAAGTGCAGAGGTGGATCCTGAGACTTACTGACAGGTCAGTGCTGCTTAAGAAGACTGGCAAATAAGGACAATATTTAGCCCACATTGTGTCAAGTAACTCTCTTGTTGCAGGTTTTTAACTCTCCGACATGTTTATCTGCTTCATTTACTGAATTCCTTCACTTCTGATCATGGTATTTTTCCTTAGAGGGTAAAAAGAGAGGATAAAAACCACAGATGTAAAATGCTCAGAGGTGGATCTCATTGGAGTTCCTTCCTCTGCAGATGTATGACCTGTGTGGAAGAGAAAGAATTTGATTTATAGTGGAACTTTTTAAACTTCGTTGCTCAAACATCAGCTGCTTTCAGAGGCAACTACTTTCAAAATGCCCTATTTTCAGAGGTGCCAGCTATATATATATTACTAAATTCTATAGTATGCAGATAAATGGCTTAGAAAAATGTGCCTTTCACATTTTATGCATTTGAAAATCCACATTTGTTTGGTGGTGGCTTCTTTGCTTTATAAATTGTTAGATTTTGGGTTTTTTTCTCGTACATGAAATGATTGGGATCAAGCTAACAACAGAAAACTAGAGAAATTTCAGGGAGTTTGAGAGTAATTCAGCAGTGCTTTCACTAAGCTTGGCAGCAGTTTTAGGAGAACCAGAAGATCTGAGGCTTTATTCAGAAACAGTATAGTTGTATTAAAAATATCTACTTTTAACAGTGTTTGCTTCTTCAGGTCTTGAATGTTTTTGGCATTATGGTCTGTTTACAGCATTAGTATTATGATCTTGCTTTTGTTTGCTTGATATTCTAAGAATTTTAAAGAGAACAGGTTAGCAAAAGAAAGTAATAGATTTCTGTAATCTGTTGGTCCTAAACTTGCTACCATTTTGAAGGAACATAGAGCTTCATGTATATGGACCACTTGGTGGATAAGGAATTGACTGGATGGTCACACTCAAAGAGTTGCAGTCAATGACTCAATGTCCAAGTGGAGATCAGTGATGAGTGACTTTCAGGGATCAGTATTGGGTCTGGCATTATTTAAGGTCTTTGTCGGTGATATGGACAGTGGCATCGAGTGCACTCTCAGTGATTTTGATGATGACATCAAGCTCTGTTGTGTGGTTGACACACCTGAGGGATGGGATGTGATCCAGAGGGACCTTGACGGGCTCGAGAGGTCATACGAACTTCATGAAGTTCAATGTGGCCAAGTGCAAGGTCCTGCACCTGGGTTGGGGCAATCCCAGACACAAATACAGGTTGAACAATGAGTGAATTGAGAGCAGTCCTGTGGAGAAGGACTTGGGGGTGTTGGTTGATGAGAAACTCATCATGACCCAACAATGTGCACCTGCAGCCCAGAAAGGTAACCGTATCCTAAGTGCATCAAAAGAAGCATGACCAGCAGGTTGAGGGACTTGATTCCCCTCCTCTACTCCACTCTGGTAAGAACCCATCTGGAGTACTGTATTCAGCTCTGGGGCCCCCAACATAAGAAGGATATGGACCTGTTGGAGAAAGTCCAGAGGATAACCATGAAGATTATTATGGGGCTGGAGCACCTCCCCTATTCTGAGAGAGTTGGGGTTGTTCATCCTGAAGAAAAGAAGGCTCCAGGGGGACCTTATAGATTAGATACAAGGAAGCAACTCTTTACTGTAAAGGTGGTAAGACACTGGAACAGGCTGCCCAGAGAAGCTGTGGATGCCCCCTCCCTAGAAATGTTCAAGGCCAGGTTGGATGGGGTTTTGAGCAACCTGGTCTGGTGGGAGTTGTCCCTGCCCATGGCAGGGAGGTTGGAACTAGACGATCTTGAAGATCCCTTCCAACCCAAACCATTCTATCATTCTGTGGTTCTATATTTGATTGCTGCAGTAGAGCAGCAGGACACTGCAAGGGATGTATGAGCTCTTATTTCACTCCCATGCTGGCAAGCAATCCCTTGCACCAAGCTGATGGCTCAGAAAGAAGCCTGTTTTCCTAAGTGCAGACACAGGAAATAGCTCTTTGTAAGGGGATATGCAAAACACTATTTGCTTTTTATTGACATTTCTCTTCCTGCAGCATCTTTCAAGAAAGGTCATTCCTTCTGTTCCTTCTGTTTCTTTTATTGATGATTCAAATTACACTTAGTGTTGTGAATAGAAATGCAATGCCATTAACACCCTATGGTGCTAACCTTTATTGCAATGAAATATTCATTCCTAAAGACATAGGCAGCAAGCTGTTAAGAATGGGGGCTGACATGTGTAAGTTAGGTTGATTTGAAGTTAAAGGGACAAGAATGGAGTGCTGAATGCAACAGCCTTCAACCTTTCCTTTTATTCTGGGTATTTAAGTGGATTTAAATATTAAGTGATTCTTAGGGAACCTCTCAGCAGACACCATAATCACCCTCTCTCACATTAACTGTCTTTAAATATTAAGTTCTCTTGGAGACTGAGCTCTTCAGGACAAGGACCAAGCCTTCATGTACTCCCTTACAAAGGCCAGCAGAGTCCTGACTATTTTTCAGCCTCAGCACTTTCATAAAATGAACATTAATTAAACCTGATATTTAATCTTCCCTAATTCTTTCCAATAGTCTGGCAATTTGGGGTTTTAATGATCAAATCATTATATTAATAATTATTTGAACTGTGGGGAAAAAAAAAAAAAAAAAAGCCCTATAACCTCTGCTGTTGCAGATGATGTTAAATAGCCTGCCACTGTTACTTGCCAAAACTGTAATCAAGGAATGTGCAATCTGATGCGGGTGAGGAAATGGTAGGAAAGTAGGGATGTGTGTGTGTGAGAGACAGAGAGAACACTCTGAAGATAAGATGGAAGCAAGTAGAAAAAGAAGTTTTGGGGAGATAAACTTGAAAGATTGTTTGCCAAAATAAAAACTGACTCTGGACAAGAGAAGTGTACAGACATGTTGAAACAGAAAATCCTTCAGTCTATCATTGCATGTTTTGACAGACTGGCATTATTTTGTACTTGAACTACAGTAGAGGCAAGCATGTTGTGTGCTGTAGGTGTTGAGGAAAACTGCAGGCTAATACCTTCAAAAGAATATAATCAACACTGGCAGCAAGAAATCTAATTGGTTTTTGGATGGATCTTGAAGGAATTATGATTAGGATTATAAAATGTCATTGCCTGTGATACTACAGGACTGAATTCAGTACTGATGAACAAAATTGTTCCAAGCAAATGTCAGGTTTGCTGTAGTCTCTTGTCTGCATCTAGGATATCAGTAACTTTTCAAACCCCATAGTGGGAAGCTGAGAGAACAAAGTTCAAAAGTTTGGTTATGCACACTGAATTTTTATTCCTTAATGAAATGATTTGTCTAATCCACACGGAAAGGATACTTTGCAATTAAGAATATTTCGAATTGCTGAATAGAAACAAATGGGAATCAAGAGACCTGCAGACCTGCTACTTTATATGACATACTGCATTTTGCTTCTTTCTGACAATGGGTGGCTGGTTTTTTAGAGCCAGTGTTGTTATTTTAATAGTTCAGAATTAAAAAAAAAAACCAAACAACCAAAACCAACCAACCAAAAAACCCACCACAAACAAAAAACAAACAACCAAATAAACAAACAAGCAAACAAAACCAACCAAACAAAAAACCCCACAACATAAAAAACCAAACCATGCCTTGAAAATTTGAAATGTACCAATTGGGAATGCCCAGTATTTTGGAATAGTTTCCCATGCTGTCTAATTAGCAAGGTTTTGCCTCAGAGGGAGTGCTGTATACTTGATTATTCTCTACATTTAATGCCTAAGGAACTCATCTGTCACCTGACATTTAATCAGCAATAATCTTTCTGGAACACTATCAGTGAAAAACATTTCTGATGTGAAGATTTTATCAAATCGAGCTAATTCTCTTGGGTGTAGTAGAGATTAAAGACTGAATTTGGGTGTATAATAATACTGTGACCATAATAATAAAGGTAGAGATCCTGTAGTGACTGTAATGCAGCTATTTGGGTTGTGAATGTTGGCACTTGCCACACAAGGCTGAGAAGCTGAGATTAAAATCTTAAAAGTACTTCTTCCTGTGCATTTACACTGTACCTGTTGAAAGATCAGTATGTTCCTTTCTGTATGCAGCTCCCAATAATAGTGACTGAATATTACGGAAGATTGATGTTTCTGCATCAGATATTGAATAAGTACAAGTTTTCCTCTGTTCTCACAATACACAATATGTTTGGGAGAGTGAGAGAGTCAGAGAACATTTCAATTTACCTATTATTAGCACCAAGCTATTTACATGCATTCATAAATTCCCGAATTAGGTACATGTTGGTCTGTATGGAGTCTGAAAATATTTCTAAGTAGCAAGTTGGTTATGTCGGGAAAATGGTATAAAAGTACTTTTATATCACAGTGTTCGTCTGAGAACATTAAATCAGTTATAAACCAATAGTTTACACTTCAGCATCTCTTTGAGCTCTTTAAAATTTAAGATCTCACCATCTTGTTATGGTTTCTTTTTTTCCCAAAGGGAAGAAAAACTTTGAAATCTCAGAAATGGACATGGTATCTCCCTAAAATGATTTGTTATATAGTATGTACACATCTAGATTGTACGTTGATAGAAATTCATTGACTTTTCTTATCTGCAAATATGACCAAACATAGCATAAAAATTTCTTAGGTTTTATATATTATTTCAAGAAAAAATTGTTTCAATGTGACAGAACTCCATGCGAGTGATGAATATTCACCATGTACTGTAGACAGATAATTTGTTGTAAAAGGTAAAACTATTTCACAGAGTCTAAGCCATACTATTTTCTGATTCCAAACAGATGAAGTTTGAAATCTCACCCATATCATTAAGATTACAGTGGTCAAATAGTTTTTCTCCCTGAGGGTAGGTTTAATTGAATATTAAACTTCCAATGTACAACTAATTACTGAACTCTCTACAAGCAAAAAAATGCAAAAGGGATTTTTTTTGTAGCTTGACTTGCAATAGGAACACATTAAAAAAAGAGCACAGTTCATATAGTTTTCAAAGTATTACCTATATTTAACCTCAGGTTTCACAGAATCACAGAATTGCATAGGATGGAAGAAACCTCTTCAGATCGTTTAGTCCAAACCCCTCACTCAGGCAAGTAGCACAGGCTGTTCAGAACCAAACCAGTCAGACTTTGAATATCCCCACAGATGGGGTTTCTACAACCTCACTGGATAACCTACTCCAATATTTGGCCACCCTCACAGTAAAAAGGTGTTTTCTTGTGTTTAGATGGACAAAGCAGACATTGAGTATCTCATCCTTTTCCCTGTCATTCTTCACCTGGTCCCCTGCTTCACGCATCAGTAGGACCATATTTTTCCTTGTAGCCTTTTTGCTGCTTATGTATGGTAGAATCATTTCTTATTGCCCTTCACATCCCTTACCAGATTCAACTCCATGCCAGCCTTGGCTTTCCTCTCCCCACTCCTGCATGAGACAAAAACTCTGTAGTCCCCTTGGGTCATCTGCTCCTGCTTCCACTTCTTGTTTGCTTTCAGTTTATGTCTGATCTCAATTTGGAGCTCCTTGTTCATCCATGCAGGCGTCCCACTTTATAGCTTGATTTCATTTTTGTTGAGACAGGTCTTTCTTGTACTTGGAAGAGGTGATCTGTGATTACCAACAAGCTTTCCTAGACCTGTCTTCCCTCCAGGGATGTATCTCATGGGAGTCTTCCAAGCAGATCTCTGTAGAGAATGAAGACCGCTCTCCTGAAATCCAGTGATATGTCCTGCTTTTTACCATGCTGTCTTCTCTCTGGACCCTGTGAACTCCACCTTCTCATGGTCACTGCAGCCAAGCCTGTCCCCGACTTCCACACTGCCAAACAGTTCTTCCATTTTTGTAAGCACGAGATCCAGGAGAGCACCATTCCACATCTCCTTGATCACCTATGCCAGAAGGTTTTTAACAATGCACTTAAGATTTCACTGCCACTGAGCCCTAGTTTGTCTTTACTTCTATATCTTACTTTTATGTCAGTATATGCAAACATCTGATATAATATCTTTTACTGAAATAATATTAACAAATATGTTTGCCAGATTTATTTTTTTTTGCTACATTCAAGCAGTTTAAATATATTCAGCTAGCTGTTAGTAATCTATTGTACTTATTTAAAAGCTCAACAATAATAACATAAAATCATTTTGGATTAGAGGGAAAAGGTCCAAACTGTAGTTACTTCAAGTTATAAATCTTTGGATAGAAACAGTGAATGAGACAGTTGAGTCAATGTGATTGATTCCAGCACTTCAGTAGTATCAGGTTTTGGCCTCTTATTTGTAAACTGTACAAAATGTCAGTCCAAGACTTCTGCACTGTGATGAAGACAGAGCTGTTGTTCTGGGTTTGTCAAAGGCCATGTTAGTGCTTTTGTTGTTTTTCATAGGTTTGATAAGCATTTATAGTGTGTGAACTGTGTTGCCTTTCCATCGGCTGAGCCAGAACCAGTACAATTCATTACCAGCAGTGGTTTTCCAGCAGATCCACTTTGGCTGGGGAAAATGTCTACAGGAGATGGAGAGCAAGAGAAAATTTAATCTGTCATTAATGGCTGCCAGAGCAGCAACACTTCCTCTTCACTATCTAATTTTAAAGTCCCAACTATACTATTTTTTAACAAGCACATAAAAGGATGGTTTAGAACTTTCCTAACTAAGGGGCTTCTAGGACGCATGTTACTTGCAGGTCCTTGGCATTTCAACATGATATGTGTCTTTTTTCTACTCCTCCCCAATTTATAAGAAGAAATATCATAAGGAACCTTCGGCCTTCTCGGTCTATAGTTTTTTGTTCTCCCTCATACATACAAAGTTGTCACGAGATCTCTGACATAAATTACACAAGTCTCTTTCATTCTGTTTTTATGCGCACATCTTTAAACTTGACCTGTGTTTACATTTCCTGCAAAGATCTGATGATGAATGGCACTTTTTTTTTCATTTTTAAGGTCTCTTCTAATATTTTTTCTATTTTTATAGACAAATAAAATTGAAGGTCACCATATTTTGAATACCAGCAATAAAAGCCCACATATTTTCCTGGAACAGTAAAACAATTTCAGTGTGTTTTTCTCTTAGAGATGAAAAAATCCTGCACATATTTTCCAAAGGCTATTCTTTGCTTTGTTTGCTTTTCAAACTGCAAACTTTGCTTTAAACAAAACAGGTTTTCACCGAGAAAATTAAATGTTATATTAAAAACTAAATAAACAGATTTTCTTAATGGTCCTACGAAGTTCTGTTAGTGACTGCAATGGTATAATATATGGCCCTTAATTTTTATTCAGGCACACTCTCAGGGAAAAAAAAAGTGCAACACCAAACCCCAGCCCTTTAGTTCATATATATTTCTATCTTATTTTTCACTTAAACCAAACAAAAATGTTTTCTCTGGTTGGAGATGAGAAATTCACACACAAGATTCTGGAACAATCCACACTGTCAGTACAAGCTTGGGGAAGAGGCAATAGAGAGCAGCCCTGCAGAAAAGGACTTGGGGGTGCTGGTAGATGAGAAGC
>JAAGNO010026511.1:17682-31599 GCA_033439905.1 Ceryle rudis
CCCTGCACACCCAGCCTGACAATCTCACGTGCTGTGGGCGGCGAGGTGACCTCTCCATGAGCATTTGTCCATCCTGAAATTATGAACAGTGTTCTGAGGTACCTGACTTTCTTTACACCATGTGTAAATATCAGATGCCTGGCTCAAGAGCACAGATTCAGTTTTGAAAATAAGATGCCTAAAAGCATTCCGCTCTGTGCATGTAGTGTAAGGACAGAAACTGTCCCTTCATTATGCCATTTTATTTGTGTAATCTTACTTGTATCAGTGAAAAAAACCAATCATTAAATGGTCTCAGCATAATGGCTTACTCTACTCTAAATATCTTTGGGGTGAAATGGTAGCGAGAACATTTTTTGAATTACCACTGACTATAGCATTATATTTTAGGGCACATTCTTTATGAATATAAAGAACAGACAGTAACAATGTCTCAGTGCCTAACTCTTAAATATCCTTCCAGCCTCAGGAGAAAATGTTCATCATTCTGTCAACAATAAAACTGAAAACCTAATCCATTTTGCTAAACAACAAAAAAATCTTTCAGAAAGAAAAGTAGATTTACCTCTGGTGATTTTTTTCTGGATAGGACAATTAAATTAATTTTTTGTTTTCCAAACATTTAAAGCGTTAGCATGGTGGATCACACCCAGAGGGTCAGTCAGATTATTTATATAAGATGATTAACATGGAAAGCTCTCTGCATGTGCAGGGAAGCCTGTCAATCATAATATTTAGAAAGAAAAGGGGATAATAATACCTTCTCATTTCCTTTGATCCTTTCTTTTCCTGTTTTAACTGCAAACTCCCAGGGGTTTTTTCCTACACTATCTTTGTGAATCATCTAGTGCAATAAGGCCTGACTTCCATTTGATCTAAATATTTCCATGATAAAAATCTTTATGAATATAGTATGAAAAGTAACTATGTTAAGTATATTTATGTACTTCTGTGAATGACATTAGGAAGAATATTTTCACTAAAAGAGTTGTCAGGTGTTGGAACAGGCTGCCCAGGGAAGTGGTTGAATCACCATCCTATGTAATATCAGTTATCTTCAGATAAGTAAATTTTATGAAGTACCAAGACCCTCCACACGTAGAATATCTAAAAGAACCTGATCAGAGACTATCGTACTCTGACAACCACATATTCACAAATAGCAAGGTGCATGTGTCGTGGTAGTTTGGCCAGTCATCAGGTATTCAAAATGCCTGTGTACAACTAGTCTTCCCAGTCTATTCCTTGTGATAATGTTGAGCACAAGGGCATCACTTGTTGAGTCCTACTGACATTTCCAGGTCTCTTCTTCATTCGTGTACCATGTCCTGGGTTTGGATGTGCATTTGTACACTGTAGAATCTGGCTCTTGTCACAGATCTGTGAATTACTAAGTTTTCTTTCTCAAGCTGAGTGTCCTGAGAAGCAGCACAGAGGTTTGTGCTATGACCCTGATGACTTATTAGAACATTCTTACTGCCTTTCTGTTGTTTTCTTCCCTTCAGGTGCTTCCACACCAATGCATTTGCATTTATTCCTCATTCATATCAATCTTACCATTTTTATTAAGGATCTCTATATAACCAATGATTTTATAGTTTTGTAGATGAAGACATTCAGTTTTTCCATGCATTCCAGTGCATGGTATAGACAGCATGGTGAAATATTTGACTGTCATTATGTGTGTATTCTGTGTCCTGCTTTATCTCCGAGGGATGCTGAAATAACTCTTCTGCCTCTTCTAGTTGAATTGCATTGCATATAATATAGAGAAGGACTCTATGAGAGAAACACCGTGGATACCATCACCTAAACTTTCACAGTAAATTTACCATCAGAGCTAAATTGGTGTGACCTTTTGATTTTGGTTTGTTTGGGTTTTTTTTAACTGTAATATCAGCCATAATTTGTTTGCTTTGCTTTTGGAAAATATTGTAATTCAAAAAATAAATGATGTTAAGAACTGAAAAAGGCAGACTAAATGAGGCCAATGATTTATTAACTTTTTCTACATCTGTGAAAGCAGATGTCAAATATATATATATAAATGCAGTACAAATGTATTACATATATAAAATATGTCAAATATCTAGAAAGTCAATTCAACAGATGTCAAATAGGTACAGCTGGTTCTAGGGAGCACTAAAGTAAACCAGAATGAATCTCTGAGTTTAAATCCCACTTCTCAGTCTTTGCTGAAGGCACTTCTGTCATCTTCACTAGTTTACATGAAGTTGTGTTTTGTAAGATTATCATTATTCTTTATGCCTTGAGACATGTTCAAGCAAGTCTGTTATACTTTATGAGATTCCGTATCCCTATGAACAAACACCTCTTTGAGACCATTACATGTTACCTAACGTGCAACAAGAGACAGTATATCAACAGGAAGGGTGAAGAAATGGAAACGGAGCCTAGAAGGTAGCAAGAGGAGCACAGTATGAATGCACCTTATTTTCTGGGTTCAAATGTTCCTCTTGACTTCCAAAGCATGCCCTCTTTCTCCACTTGTTCTTTTCTACCGAAGGGAAGGAAACTGTAACGATGACAGTAATAATGTGCTTTTGCTGGCTCACCAACCTCAAAACAACCTGACACTGTACGTACTACAGAAGCCATTTGGCATGGATTTTAGGCATGATCAGAAAGGCTATGACATCAGCAGAATACATAAAATATAAATAAATGAATGTTTATTAATTTGATTGTATTTTTTTTTTTAAACTCTGCATTGATTTCAATGCAGTTTAGCAGAATTTACTGAATTTCAGCTGGTAGGGAATCAGCTTTCTTTTTAGTGCATGAGTGTTGTGCATAACACAGAAGATGTTGCATTCAAAGATCAATAGACAGTTCCAATATCTTATAAATGTACGTGCTGTCTAAAATGTATTTATACCTTGATAAGGAGTGCTGGTTTTGACAGTTCCAAATTTCTTACGTGCAAAGGCCTTTACAGACAGTTGAAAGTAACAAGTATTTTGAGTAAAAGTGGAGAAGGACACACACAAAAGCTTTCTTTGTTATTCTTTATGCTTTCTCTTGTTGAAATCATTTTACTATTTTTTGTCACTTGCTTTAGGCAAAGCTGAAAATAGGAAGAATCTGTAGCAAAATCAGAACCTGTCGTGGAAATGATGCTGTTTCTGACTCTGCTTCTCAGCCTAGGGATTATATTTGATACAGTGTTTGTTCTTTACCTCTAGACAAACCTATTTTGTTTATTTCACAAACAAATCAAACTTCCGTACATACTTGTTTTCTTTGGCTATATTTTACTAACGCAAACACTTTTAATTTCTTGAGAATCTTTAAGTCAGGACTAATTTGCTTCACACAAATACGAACAGTTAGTTATCTGCAGTGAACATTTTGAAATTTGTAACTTAATTTTTTGATATCTGGGTATTAATGGAAGCATTACATGTACTACAAAATTGCTTGGACTGGACTTTTGCAGAGAAAGACAGTTTCTGCATACACACACCTTTGATCTATCATGTGTCTTATTTATAAGAAGCAAGCTTGAGGATCCACTATCTTTTCTCACATCAACAATGCACAAAGCAAAGTAGTATTTCCATGGTATTTTTATGCATTTCTGAAAAATCTATTATTTGGATGAATATTTCAGTAAAATAGAAACACCTTGCTGTTATTCTTTTTAGAATAATGTATAAAAGCAGTGCTAAAAATGGCAGGTATTCATCATGCCATTTCAATATTCAGCTGTTATGTTCTCTTCTACCTCCTGGATGATTTTGGCATTGGATCTGATCCCATGCTTGTTGAAATCAATAGGAACCTTTTTATTGACTTCAATAGAGCAGACACAGGCTTGTGGTAGGCAGGGTGGCTTGAGTAGTTGAGAAAAATAGCTTTGTATATCCCCAGCAGAATAAATTTCACTTTGTAATGGAACTTCAGGGCACAGTGACTAGAGTATTTTTTTTAAAACGTGGCTTTTGCCAAAAACAGTTCAGCTAAAACAATAACCAGAACTGTACTTGGCTTTCCTAAATGTGTGCAAAGAGACTGTTTATCATTTTTACCTTGTTTGACTTTGTTTTCTTGCTTAATGTTTGTAGACTTGGCAAGAGCTCAAGGGTTTGTTTAGCTTTCCATCAGAATCCCCAAAGGCCGCACTCTGTCCTTATTCAAGGCATGACCATTACTCCACTACCACTGCTGCCTCCTACGTGTAATTTGCTGACCTCACTCTCTCTAAACGTCTTCTATCTGGCCCTCATGTAATCCTTAAACTTTTGTCTAATTAGAGTAGGCTTGGAGAGCAGTGCTACTCAGTGGGGGATTGCACAGGCTGAATACAATGTTCACTGTGAAATTAATGACAGTGATGACATAATTGCCACAAAATCCCTATCACTGGGAATTAGCATTAGGATTATTCTGTGTTGTTTTGACAACTGAAGTAAATTGAATGTAATATGTTGTTCTTTATATTTGCTGTCCTGGTTATTTTTCTTGATCTGAGAATGGAGTGTTAACAACACATTAAGTAGAACCTCTACAGACAACTCAATTCAATGTTCTGAACTTTGTGGCAAATCTGATAAAAACGTGGCTTGCCTAGATGAAAATGGAGACATGCCCACTGAAATTCTCTTCCCTCAGCTGGCTACACACTAATATACCATCTGAGTCCAAGACCTAATGTAGCTAGATTAGAATGTCTCAATCCTCAAGCCTACCACTATCCCCAGAATTACTGTGAAGCCTAGACCTGGTTTTGGTCTTGAAATTTGATGGATGCTGGGGCCCTGAGGGCACGACCAGGCCTTTCTGGCCTTGACTGCCTGCCCCTGGGACCACCCCCTACACCTCTCCATGGGTCCAAGAGCCCCATTTCAACTCAGTCTGGGGACTTTAATCCCTTCCTGAGCTATGGTCTAGTTGTGTCTGCCTTCTGGTTGGTTTTACCTAATGGACACCTAGTGCCTAAATGGCAGTCTTGCCTTTGGTCCCACTTCCTGCTGCTCCTTACTTGGCCCCCTGAAGGGACCGTGGACCTGTTTCATCACTGGATGTAACTGGGGTTGTTGATGGTCTTTGTCGTCAGTGTCCTGCTTGGACTCTGCAAGGACTGCATCTGGGCCAACGAGGGTGTTCCCTGGGGTCACCCCTGGCTTGTCTTCTCTCCTGGAGTAAAGGTGTTCTCGCTGCTGTCTAGCACCTTGAATGTGCATCTAAAGGTATGTGAGATGTTCACAACTCTCAGGACTCTGGATTTGGTTTCCTACTTCAGAATTATTTCTACAGGAAAAAATCCTTGAATAAAATATGAACATAATCCCGGAAGCAGGGACTGATGTCCAGTAATACTTCATTCCAAGTGATTGGTCTAACTCCCAAGTTTACAACACACCCTTCCACTTGTCCTCTTATTTCTTGATTTTTTTTTTTTCAAGTCTCTTTTAATTCTTTCTACATATCATCTCAGCTTCAGCTGAAAAGGCATATAAGTAATTAAGCTCTAGTTTCCTGGTGAAGGCACCCACTTTAAATTCCATTAGTCGAGAAAAAGACTTCTAGTCCTTGTGCTGTGGCTACTTGTTATTTTAGAAGTGATAGGCACCAGCTCACTACAGAAAGAGAAAGTCCTGGCTTTTTCTTTGCTAGGAAAAAATGTTTAATACTGGAAGAAGGTTCGGGCTGCATATCCCAAGTAGAAGAGGGCACCAGCCACTTCAGCCTCAGGAAGGATTTCCTGAGTGTTTCCTTCTGGCCTGCTGCAGGCAGATCCAGGCAGAACATACCTGACTTTAGACTGACCTCTGCTTAATCTGCTGATTGTTTTGGATTGCCATTTTGAGAAGCTTAATTCTTCTTGGGACTTACTGGTGGATTCTTGGGGCTGAATCAGGGCTCTATTTTCCATGTTTGACATTAGGATATGGACTTCGATAGCACTGAGGTTCTGTTGTTTTAAATCTGTAGCCTGGAAAGATTTTAAACCTGACATTTAAATGAACGTAATCTGTGACTAATAGCAAAACTACTTTGTTAGGAAGGCAATCAGAGTTTTAAAAAATTTACATGTCAAAGGCTGCAAACTCCCAAAAGCTAAAGAGTTTGGGGAAAACATATAAAATAAGCAGTTGAGCACACAAAATGACTGGAAGATTCCAGTTCTCCTAATGAATGTAATTATCAAAAAAGCACTTAGGCAGCACATTGGTGCTTGGGATAAAGCCTTCCTGGTTTTAATGGACTTGGAATTATCTGTAGAAGAAACCTGGGCACTGAGAAGTGTTCCCTGAAATCTTGATTACACGTATTTTAATATTTAATAAATTGTATGAAATGCTAATAATTCTGTACAATTAAGAAGTTTCTGTCTGTGTTGGAATAAAGCGTAAGGAAGTACTGAAAGTTTGGCAAGATGTAAGCTTTGGAGTCTTTCTTTGTGCTAATAAATACTTCAGTTGGATAAAGTGGAATTGCTCCAAAGAAAAAAGACAGAGTAATGAGTAGAAGTAATACTAATTTTTACGGGAGATATGAACAGAAGTAAACCATCTTTCAGGTCTACAAGTCCCTCTTCGGGTAAGAAACAGAAATAACTAATTGATTAATTCCTGTTTAGATAGGAAGAAAGTGGGATGGTTCCTACATCACTCACTAAGACTGAATCCATGTATCTGGTGTCTCTGTTGAGCACTGAGGATACAGGCAGCTATAGTCAGCTACAGATTTCTGGGAAAGGTACAAAATTCTTGTTTTCAAATCATTCATTTTTCAGCCTGATGAAAAATGGAGGAAATGCTAATATCAGAAATATTTTTCCAAAGAGGAAATCTTTTTCCTGTCCAACTTTCCTACTAAGATCAAACACAAATTCACATAATTCTTTAAATCCCAAATCCTTCTTAACCTTAGCCAAGTATCCACTCAGGAAATGGCAGTGAATATATCAAAGGTCCCAGTGAAGCAATGTTTCCAACAACTTGCGAGGGAACAAATCAATTTATTTACACTAAAAAACACAGAATCTTTCAAAATGAAAGATACTTTATGTTAATTACTTATTTATGGTGAATTTTCATTTTATAGTGTTTATTTTTAACACTTTAGTTATTAAATGTAGTCCATCTCAGTTTGCTCATCTCTAAAATGCATTAAAAGTATCACATTAAGATCCCTATGTTTATGTTTTCTAGAAAAATAATCCTAACAGGTTGCTGTGTTGCATAGCTACAAAATATGAAGCAAATACGCTGTTGCAGGAAATTACCCACTCATAGTGCATTTTCCATTTCCTTGAAGGAAGCTATGAACTAAAAAATAAAAGAAAAATACTTTGTAAAGTTTATTTCAGGAGCTCATTTATGCTTCCTACATTCCCAAGTGTCCTTTATCTATGGTTTATGAAAGTTCAAAACATCTTAAAACATCAGTTGCTTGACGTTAAATATTTTTCACCTAAGTTATTAGGAATACGTTTATACGAGCTTTCTTTGTTCTTAAAAGAAGAAATCAGTATAAATCGTAATAACAATTTTGTATGCACAGAATATTCACAGAGTATTCTTAATTTATCTTTTTTTGGAGGATTAATTGGAAGAGACAGGGTTGTGCAAATTGTTGAATGCTGTATTCCTCAAAGAGAGGAACATCTTCAACAGCTATTGACATCCAGACTAAGCCTGAGCATCAATGAGAATCTCAAGATCCTCCACTCCTGACAGGAATGAATGTACTGTTGTTACAGATCTTGTTTAATGGTAATTAAATTCTTCTATTTTCTGGTATGAACTTTTCAAATTTTTGCAATAAATGGACTTAATGTAGTCTTTTAGTTAGGTGGGAATTTGTGTTTGTTTGTCTTTTATTTTTCTTTTCCTGCTTGGAATGTTTATTTGCATCAGTCATTATGTGAGCCTGGTCCTCATCCCATATAGACCTGTCCACGTACAGTTCCAGGCATACTCTCATGTTTACTTTGAAAATACTGCAGCATATGAAGACTTCCACAGTACTGTGCTCTGTGGGACATGTACTGATGCAAGTGGGCAAGAAAGAAGAATTGCTTGACAGGCAAATAGAGGCATTGCCCGAGGGGACACATGCCAACAACTTCAAATCCCTGTTGCAAAGTCACACAAGAGTTTTCAGAGCAGGAGTTAATTTAAGGTAATGTTGTGTTTATCTAAGGCTGAGGACTGCTAAATGGAGACTACATCAATCATCAGTTACAAGATCTTGAGTGCAGAAATTATAAATTGCCTTTTTTCATCCGTAAGGATCATGGATGACTTCAGTAGAATAGCCTGCTTTGTAGTTAAAATGTGGTCTGACTTTCTGCCTGCTAGCACAAACTAAAATAACAGGAAAAAAAAAAAAAAGAAAGGCATTTGCAAGGATGCTTCTTATAATTTTGCAATAAAGCAATAAGTTCACTCTCTTGCCTCAAGCAGAGGACTTGTCAGTAGGAATAAGTGCTTTGAGGACATAATGGTGTTCAAAAGGGGAGGTCAAATCCTCCTGCTGTCAGGGGCTAAAATGACACTGCAGAGTTGTTAGGACTTCTTTACCAGTAATTCTGGGTCTAATAAGGTCTGATCCCAGCAGCACTTAACAGAAAAAGGATTTCTAATTATCATATAACAAAGAATTAGAATTAGGGCCAGATTTTACTGCTACAGAAATAGCAATAACAGAGTCCTTTTAGAAAATAGTTATTTTTCCAAAGAGTTAGAAAACCTTCAAAAGCTGAGTACCAAGCAACTTTGTACTGCATGTGTATGGGGTGAGGCATGCAGCTTCTAATGTGATCTGAAAAAATATCATTTAAGGAAGAAAATGTTTTGGAAGCACTGTAATTGCTAAAGCCACATATATGACAGAATGGTGCATTCTGTACACTGGAGTCCTCCTCCCCTGGATTCATAGAATATTTCAGGTAGGTCATCTAGGTTTCTCTTACCCAACTAAAATACTGTTTCTTGGTGCATGCCCTAAATATGAGCATGATTTCTTGCCCTCAAGATCTCTGTTTTCTCCAGTTCCTCAATTACGCTAAAATCTTTCCTTCATCCCTTCCAACATTGTAGTACTAGTGAGGCAGCCCTTCATCCTTCTGGTCTCCTTGTCACTTAACAATGCTGCTGCTATTTCCCATGCCTTTGGGTGGCCTGCTGGCTGCTCTATGCTGCGTTTGCTGCTCAGAATTACATACAGCTGATTAGACTTCCAGGTCATGAGGCAGTTCAAGCAGCCTGGGCTCAGCTTCCTTCATCAGCTTTATTACATATCCGTTTAATGTCAGTGATCTTCTCCCTTTCGATAAAATCAGTTGAAATTGCCTAGATGTTTAAAACTTATTTAGAGAAAATAGTGTACTGACAGTCAGATGGCTAACACCTTTTTCACCAAGCTAAAGACAATTGTATTTGTTTGATTATTGTATGTGCATAAAGGAATCTAGAACTAAGTTTCTGTTTGCTTCCTAAGTCTTCGCAGTGTTTTGTATTTCCCACTGATTTACATTTTTCTCTCTAGAACTAATATTTGTGTTTATGTGTATTTTTACATATATATGTATATAAATATTGTTTGTGGTTGCTTGGCTACTGACACCTAATAGAGCTGTATCAGCTCAGTTCTGATTAAATCACTTATGCAGCCAATTGTTAATCTTATATAATTCTGAGCATGGGAAAATCAAGGGAAGGTCAATGTAGCCAAGAAACTTGAGTTAACCTAACACCAAATTCAGAGGTGATTAGCAACTTTAAACCACCTCTGGGCTCAGTGCTTGAGGTAATCGTGTTAGAGACTTTTTTCCCTAGAATTTTCCGTTATGCTGGTGAATTAGAGAAAAGGAGTAATGCAATGGATCATTTGTAGAATCGTATTTTATACGCTCAGTCTCTACTTGGTGATGTAACCTCCCTTTTCCTAGATGTTCATATCATAGTGAATTTCCTCTGTGTGTGCTTTTACAGGCTTATTTTTAGTTTTAGTTTTTAATTAATTTGAGATTTGTCTTTTTACTGAACTACACTCACCCAGGAGTTCTGTTTCTATTGGGGTGAGCCAATCTTCCTACAAGCCAAGTATGAACATCAGAGTCTGAATCCACACAGTGTAGGTACATAATTTTTTATACTTCTGCAGGCAACTCATTTGATTAAAAAAAATTGATTAAAAAAATTAAGCTGTTTGAACACAAATGCTTAATAATAAAGCAATTACACTTGTGTAATAAGATCTTGATTATTTGTAATAATATAATTGAAAGCAAGGAGATAAATCAGTGATGTGACACCTTCTTCATGCTGTGTCTTCCCATCTGTAGATAAACACAGTTATGTCATGTTTTTTTGTATACACTTCACACAGAATCACAGAATGGTCAGGGCTGGAAGGGACATCGAAAGATCATCTAGTCCAACCCCTGCCAGAGCAGGATCACCTAGATCAAGGCACACAGGAACACAACTAGGTGGGTTTTGAAAGTCTCCAGAGAAGGAAACTCCATAACCTCCCTTGGCAGCCTGTTCCAGTGCTCTGTCACCCTCACCATGAAAAAGTTTCTCCTTACATTTACATGGAACCTCCTCTGTTCCAGCTTGCACCCTTTGCCCCTTGTCCTGTCATTGGATATAACTGGAGCCTGGCTCCATCCTCCTATTGTTTTACATATTTATAAACATTAATGAGGTCACCCCTCAGTCTCCTTTTCTCCAAGCTAAAGAGACCCAGCTCCCTCAGCTGTTCCTCATACGGGAGATGTTCCATTCCACCATCTTTGTGGCTCTGTACTGCACTCTTTCAAGGAATTTCCTGTCCTTGAACTGAGGGGTCCAGAACTGGACACAATATTCCAGATGTGGCATCACCAGAGTAGAGTAGAGGGTGAGGAGAACCTCTCGACCTACTAACCACACCCCTTCTAATCCACCCCAGGATGCCACTGGCCTTCCTGCCCACCAGGGCCCATTGCTGGCTCATGGTCACCCTGCTGTCCAACCAGGACCCCCAGGTCCCTTTCCCCTGCGCTGCTCTCCAACAGGTCAGTCCCCAGCCTATGCTGGCACCTGGGGTTGTTCTTTCCCAGTTGCCAGACTCTACACTTGCCCTTGTTACATTGCCTTCCATTTCTCCCTGCCCAGCTCTCCAGCCTGTCCAGGTCTCTCTGGATGGCAGCACAGCCTGCTGCTGTGTCAGCCACTCCTCCCAGCTTTGTGTCATCAGCGAACTTGCTGACAGTGCACCCTGTGCCCTCACCCAGGGCGCTGATGAATATGTTGAATAGTACTGGGCCCAGTACTGACCCTTGAGGGACTCCACTAGATCACTTCTTCCAGTATGTAGACTCTCAGTTGTAGAAGACATTTGTGCTTTATAAGCAATATGGACATAGAGTGAAACTGTCACAAAGGTTAAAGAAATAACAGTTTTATGATATTTCAAGGCAGTCTGGTTTAGGAAATTGGAAGTTACCTTAGCCCTTTTCAAATACAAATGCAACAGCCTTACGGGCAGAAGGATGTTGGGAAAGAAGCAGTTGGGATGACTAATAGAAGAAAGCAAGCAAAACTCCTTTACCAGTCTGTCCTCTGCCCTCATAGGGGTGAAGTAGCTCTGTCAATGATACACTAACATGTTAGCACGAGGCAGGGGAAAAAGCTCCCTCAGTATCCTGTCTGTACAGCCCAAGGCTGTTCCTATGCCCACGTCAGTGTTACAAGAAATGGCTGGATCCAAGGATGTGCCAAGTGTCTGTCTCATTTTCATTCGTTTAGTAAAGAAAGTAAAGGCAGCCTTTCTGTTCTGCTCAGTCTCCACCAGCCAGAATCCAGATTAATGACCAGGAAATATTTGACTATGCTGGTAGGAGACAGCACACCTCATGGCAATGGCCTGTGAGGAAAGTAACAGGCTGGAGATCATTCCTGACATTCATGTTGTCTGCTTGAGTTGTTGCAGAATCAACAACAGTACAAGGAGGAACAAATGGTCAGAATTTATAGGGATTATTCTTGTTTTGTGTTAGAACTGATGCTATCACATTGAAATAAATCTTTTCATTCCCCACTTCGTCCCTTCCTTTCCCCACCCACCCTATCCCCCTGAATTTGTGGCACAGTAACAATTCAGACTTTGTGCATATCTCAGTCTAAAAAATGTGGTCAAACTTTTTCCTTGCCAACCCAGAATCCCTTGTGTCATATTACCAGTGAATGAACTGTCATATGAATTAAAAGGCATGCTGTCAGCTTTTTCTTATATCTTAATGGTCGCTTGCTGGTGATAAACTTCCACCATATTTGGAATTTCCTGACAAAGCCGCATTCAGAAATATGTGGAAATTTGATTTTTTAAGAACTTCGCATGAAGGAACCAAGACTGTGTGAACACAATTTCTTGGCTGCTTTAGTCTTTGCGATAATTAAAAATTATTTTTCAGCTCTATGTCCAGACAAAGCACAAGCCAAATAAATAATTTCCCAATGCACTAGCTGCCTTCCTGATATCACTCTTCCTTTGTAGAGCTGTACAAAGAAGGTCAGTATCACTAATCTCTTCTTCACATATGGGAATATACCTAAACTATTTACTGCTGTAATATCAGCTGTCTGGATGAAATCCTGTTCCTGGCTTAAGTTTCTTAAGCATAAGTTCCACTCCCACTAATCACTTTGGAGGACAGTTATGCACCTTCGGCTCAGGGTGTTTGGGAGCAGGATAACTATTAAGATTTTTAAAGAAATTCTCTTTTGTATATTGACTTCTGTAGTTGTTTTCTCCTGCAACTTAAGTTCTGTTACCGTTGGGCTGAACTCCAGATCAGTCTGGAGAGGATTCAGGTTCCAAACTCATAGATCATCCTGACTGATGATCTTAAATGTAATAAAGGACAATCATTTGAATTGGATAATGGCTCATTTTGGTTTCTTAGTATATAAATCTCTTCAAAAGCTTTTTATAAAATGGTCTACATCCCCTTACTGCGTAAAAGTAACTTAGAGATATGCAATGTGGAAATGACTGTCTTTTCAGTGTTAGAAAACTTCAGCTACGTTAACCTTATTAAAAATATTAATTCTAAATGCTTGCATATTCATTTGACTTGAAAAATTATTGCAGTTAAATGTTAGATCAGTTGAAGTCTGGTTACATGTTCTATGGAAATATAGAAAATGGAAAATTCGCTATAAAACCTGGATTGTAGGGTATAATTCTATAAATTGCATCACTTTTATTATAGCAATTCAATTGTTTGCCTTGTAGAAGTGTGTTGAAATTGTAAATATACCAAATCCAACACAGAGTTTGTTTTGGCTTGTATTCTTTTGAGTGGGGACAGAAACTAAAGAAAAGTGGAATGATGTGAAGTCTAATGTGAAATTTGCATAGCAGTATGTTATTTAGAGATCATTCATAAAACATGTGATGCTAATAAATATTATTTTTAGCATAGAAATTCATCTGCATGAGAAGGAAGGCTAATGCTCTTGCTCTCAGTCAATACATTGCTCAGCCTACAGAAAAATCCACATAAATAACTTGACAGTTTTACTTACCCCCCATATTTTGAAAGGTACTTCAATCTCCACAAGGGAAAGTTGAAGTTACTAAATATCACAGCTGATGTTCTGGTACACCTCTGAACTAAGCTGTAAGAAAGCTATATTTAGTGTCTGTCTATGTACAGAACAGAATAAGACACTTCCAGTACCATCTTACTCCTCCTGCCTTTGCTCAGGAGATGCTGGAAGCATAGAGGGGAGTGGTGAGAATTCACACAGGCATCATCTGTGTCACCATGCACTGGGGTGCAGCGCTCACATACACAGACTTACACAGAATTACACAGAATTATCATAGAGACTGGAATAGACCTTTGAGATCATCAAGTCCAGCCTAAGACCTGACACCACACCACCT
>JAAGNO010026511.1:31699-46733 GCA_033439905.1 Ceryle rudis
AGAAGAGTCCAGCCCCCACCTGCCTACAACTACCTTTCAGGTAGGTGTAGAGAGTGATGAGGTGTCCCCTGAGTCTCTTCTCCAGGCTGAACAGCCCCAGCTCCCTCAGCCTCTCCTCATCAGACTTTCCCTCCAGTCCCTTCACCAGTCTTGTCGCTCTCCTCTGGACCAACAGCAGGAAAAATGGTGACTGGTATTTTCATGCCTGATAATTGGCAGTTATATAAGAACAGATTTGGCTACCTAAGCCTGAAATTTCCCAGCAGCAGGGTGATGTAGTGCTGGTACCAGCTGCTCTGCAGCAGCAGGTCTCTACTGGCTATACACAGCTTCTTCCCTTTCACAGGGCAGTGCAGAGCAGCTTGGCGGTGTTGGCATGAGGTGTCCAGAAATGTGCTCACAAAGTGTCAGTTATTGCTGATCTGGGACCTCCTAACTCTGCTAGCAGAGAGGCAGTGTAGGTCTCAAGCTGCTTGCAGCATATGCTGTGGGAAAACGGGCAGAGTGGAGTGGGGTACTGGTTTAGGGCTGGTAGATGGTAAAGATAAACACAGAGCTGGATGCAGTGTGGTGGAAGGTAATGGTTGTTCAATGCAAGGAAAAGTAGAAGTGGGAAAAGGCAGATCTTGTTTGGGGCTCCTGTGTGGAAGGGATGGAGTAACACCATTCATGCTCAGTGCTGAGTAGCCATGTAGGCTAGCACATAGCCTGTTCTTCTGATGGAGCACTCTTCTGCTACTGCAGTTTTGGTAAACTATATTACATATGTTGGTATATATTTTTATATATTTTCCTGAATGCATGCTCAGAGTGTCCCATGGTTGGATCAACATGCAAGAAATTCAGCTGACAGACTAGGCGGAGAGATCTTCTAGGGCTTAATGTTCCTGGGTTTGGCTTTCCTTAAAGAATTGTGACTTTTAACAAACCCTGGTTTGGACCCTCATTACAGATACACAACTTCCATGGAAGTTGCATCCACAATTTCCATGTTCTTGTTAGTAATAAATAAGGAAGAATAATTCTGCTTAAAATATTTTGCAGTAAAACAAGTTCTATGATTTTTCGGGGGGGGAGGGGAGAGGTATACTCTAAACTAATTGTGCTTGCCTATGTTTTTTATCACTGTACGTCTCCTGAAATTTATTATCCCACTAATTTAAGTAATGCTTTACTGTTGCCATTCTTGCAGCAGAGATAATATACAGAATTAGTCCATGCAGCTCATCTACCTACATGTCTGTTCTCAGATATGTTTAGCATTTGAGGGTTAGTTTTTTCCCCACCTAATAGCTTGTAGTGATACCCATTAATTACCTTCTGTGTCAAGAAATTTATCCTGAACTCCCTTGCTGACCAGTCTTTTCTTAGCTTTGGTTCATGCCCTTTGTTTTTCAGCCCATGACTCTGTCAAATAATTTCAGGGCATCTGCCTTTTATATGCCCTTCAAAACTGTGGCTCTTAATCATTGTATCCTGCTAATCACTATACCCTAATTAATATATACATTACCTAACCTCCTTTCAGAACTCTTGCCCTGTGTTACTAGCTCAATTGCTCACTGTCTCCGTGTTTGCTCTTACCATCTGGTTTATCAGATTGTGTCAGGTATTCTGACTAATCACCTGTGGCGAGGTCCACATAGCCTTCATTAAAAACAAGTTCTGGGACCAAATATCACAAACTTGTGGCCGAAACCTATGTCTTCTCATGAGTCCAATGTAGACAGCAGGTGACATCCTAATGTTAACGATCCACTTCTTAATCTATGTTCATATTAAATTGCTGTCAGTACTTCCTAATAACCTTTTAAATGCAGAAGGGATCAAATATATACAGACAGATACTTACAGAATATTGTAACAAGCCCTAGTGAAAACAAACAAACAAACAAAAACCAACTGCACAGATTCTATTACATTGTTGGAGACCGTGAACTCAGTAAATATGAAATTATTCCTCAGAAGTCAATTTTTCTTACTACTGAGATTAGGGGAAATGGACAGATACAGTTGTGTGGAGGGTAATTAGGTGAAAACAGCGTACTAAGAGCTAATTACTAGGCTGGTGTACTAAAGGTGGCTAGGATAGCATTAATTTTCTTCATAGCACCTCATATGGTGCTGTGGTTTAGATAAATGAATGGTTAATAAATTAACCTGAAGTACAAAGTTTGAGGCAGACATAGTCCATACCAGTTTACAGAGATTTCTGGCTTGTAGGCCTTTATTAAGGATATACCATACTGATCAGGATGTTGTGGGATCTTGAAATGACATGTAGTAAGGGCATTCTGTTTGCAGTTCATCCCAGAAGGAAACTACGGTGTTAGTAGCACAGGGAATCAATTCCAGTATGATAAGGGGATCATGTATATTTATGTCATTTTATGTATATCGTATTGATTTTGTTCTCAGAAACTTGTAAGCGAGAACATTGCTGCACAGTATTGTCACAGTTGGTATATTATTATTTTGTCATTTTTCAGTGCATCTAATTTTAGCCCTCCTACCCTTATCAACAGTGGTTCCTGCTGTCCTTTGTCCCTTGAGGGACAAAGATGGGACCAAACCCAACTAAACAAAGCCCAAAGCATGTGTAGTACTGTACAGACTGTTAATTCTACCTATTTGAAGTATGTTCTTCAATTTCAGTATGTCTCTGAGGTTCAGAGCTTCCTTATAGTTTACCAGTAAAATCAAGTGGCCTTCCTTTGTTAGAATATTCTTTCTTTTCTCGCTATAAAGTCTCAGAGAAAAGTAAATGCAGAGTACCATCTCTTTTTACACTTCGTTTCATGAGGTTTTGTATTTATTTTCCTAAGCCTTTCATAAAATACGCTTGGTTGTGTACCCTAAAATGTACAGGGATTGCTTAATGGCTTTTATTCTACTTTATTAATTTAAACGTGCCATATGTGCATGAATAGTCATTATACCATTATAAATTACTTTTATAACTTTACACTTTTTAATTAATCTACTGTAGCTCAGTATAAGTGAAAAGGTTTTTACTCAAAGTTCATTCATAATCAGGATAGTTATGCATTACACATTAGCAATGCCTATTAACGTTTCCAGAACTATTCTAAGACTAAGCCCTGAAAATTCTCCCTGCTCGAACTTCTGTGCTTTTATTTCTTGCACAATTTTTACATTGTGAATACATCTTGATATTCTAATAGTGCTATTATGAGGGCAGGTGGCAGGAGATAGATATACCTATACATATATACACACATATTTTCATATTTCTAGCCATCATGGATGACCAAATAGTCATGGCAAAAAACCATGTAATAAAATGCCAGAACGACTTTAAAACTGGATTCTGTAATTTCTATGAACCGTTACAGTACTGATGTGTTATTGCAGAAATTAAGTCGCACAGTGGCAAATTGGTGAGAAGCTTCAGTTTAATAGATCCATTTAAAATTAGTGTATCAAAAAAAGTGCTTCTGGCTCTTGAGGGGTAAGGGAAGTTTCTCTTACCTCAGTTCTTTTAGAATGTAGTGTATGAATGTATCTTTGTACATAATTAAATTTATAGCGAAATGCCATTCAGCAAAAAGACACGTGACCATCTTTTATCGGCTCCATTAATCAGGATATCATTGAGGATTAATGAATTCTCAATACGGAATATGCACACCTGTGAAACTTGTCTTCCTTGAGGATTTTATAGCTGAAAATTAGTATCTGGAAACAGAACCATTACTGTATGTTAAGTTCCAAGTATTATTTCAAAGACCGGAGGAATAGACCACAGGCTGCAAATTAAAAATACTGTCTTTTGCATATTTGGTTTGGTGATTTTTGGTTTTTTATAAATTCAAATCTTGTACATTAAAATTCTTTTCAGGTTATATACTGTCTTCTGATATCTTACACTAACCAAGTCAAAACAGTTCTGGTAATAATTAATAGTTAAGTCTCTATTCTACCAATGAGTTAAAGAATCTGTTTGGTAGAAAACCAAATGCAGATGTCAAATCACTTTTTATGTCATTCTAAGGATAAAAAGGTCAGTATGCAGAGTCTGCTCAGGCCCTTTCTCTGGACACTTTACTGTTGCACCAATATATTTGTAATAAAAAAAAGAAAAAAAACCCAACTGGTTCTCATGAGAAAATTAACAAAGATAGGTTTCATCAAGGTGTATTTGGCATGTTAATATAACAGTTTGTCACTGAATGAGAGGCTAAAGGAGCACATATTGGAGAGAACTGTGATTTTGGGGTGGGTTTCAAATAAAGTCTTTCCTTCATTCCAAGATGTGAGATATTCTCACATATTCCTACTTTCATGATTGTTCAGATACTATTGTCAGCTCTGGCTGAAGTTGTTGTACTAAAGGAGAAAATGATATGCCAACTATGTGAAATATGCTGCAATGTTCTGTTCCTTTTTTTTTTTCTTTTTTCCAATTCTACTTTTTTTGGGAGGATGTGGAAAATTAATACTAGCAAATTAGAAGCATTTTTCTTGAGACCTGGGACTTCGTAGGTTTATAACTGAAAACATTACTAGATATTTTCTGCATTAAGTAGCAACATTTTATCACCACAGAAGAATCATTGATGACTTGGAAAGACAAAGAGCTCTGAGAGCCAAGGCAACTCTCTCAAAACTGTTCATTTCCTCAAAAGCAAAAGAATACTATTTCAATAACTGATGTATACAGAAAAAGGCAGTACAGATCAACCTCAGTGTAGTACAAGGGTGGGGAAAATGGCAGAAAACATAGTCATGCTCACAAAAATTGAATATATGATCTGACACTCTAATTGGAAGGAGAACTCTGGAAATGAGCAGATGGTGCCATTAACTAAATGAATTATGGGGCTACACTGATGTAATAAGGCTTGTGCTGCCATGAATCATCTCACTAGTACCTACGACCCACACTTTTGATGGTGTGTGTTAATGACTTGGCAAAAACACTTGCAACTTTAAAGTTTTTTTCAAAGTACTAAATCAAGGAAGAATAAAATTTGATTCGGTTCTGGGGGACTGAAAGCTATTTTCAATTGCAGAGCTTTTGGAACATGAGGTGTAAATGCACACAATCTATAAAGCGGCCAGCCAGCCCGCTTCGTTCAAAGCCAGTAAACAGATGTTAACAATTTAAATGTATGCACTTAAGCCAATTCTCAGCTTCCACTAATTCGTGAAAAATATTTCATAAGAATTCACTTATTCCTGTTCTTAACAAAACTTTATCCTGCTGAGCACAATGTGTTATAATTTTAGATTAACTCAAAGAGGAAGGAAGAATATGATCTATATTAGTGAGTTTATCGAGAAGAGCCCACTTGCAGAAGGAAGATGGAGAGTACAGTTCAGCAGAGAGAAAGGTCATGTTTGGCAGTTTCTCAGATGGAAACATGTTAAAATCAACACAAGTACATACACTCCTAATGGATGAAAATTTGACAGAATGAGATGTGTGGAAGCATTTTAGACAGACACATCCTTACTTGTTTTTAATAAATAAGTGGGCAGAAGGAAAAGTTTATACAAAATTATAGTATATCCTAAACACTGAAACTTCTATTGCAACTTTCTTCAAGCATTAGGGGAACAAAAGCATACACCAGAACTTCATCATGTAGATTAAGAGGAAATTACTATTTACTGTAAACACCAAATGGTTGTATTTAGTTTCCAGTAACTGCTTGTAAATCTATTTTTCTGTAAATGTATCTGCTTAATACTGATATACTGTGAAGAATACCATGCACTGCAGGTTAAGACTGGGTGGGTTTTTTTGTGTGTGTCACTTCAAAGATCAGCATTTCTCATTTAGTAGGCAAAATCAAATTCAGGACTGCAATATGTCAATGTCTGCTCCTTTGGAACTTTGTAAAAAAGTGATTCAACTAAATGATTCAATGTGATTCAATTTAAGTGGAGACTGGAGATATAGGTTACTAAAAAGAATAGCAATAATAATAAACCAATAATATAATAAGTAATAAAATATAAACCTACCAGCTATGAAGAAACAAGCCTGGTAACTGAAAATGATAGAGAACTTACATAGTGAAAAAAGACTGCTGATTACTACTGCACTGTAGAAGTGCAACCTGAAATTTTGCTTGACATTTAGCATTGCAATGATGATAGAGAACAATTTATTGTATCTTATGACATTGCTACAAACCCCCATTCCATTTCTTATCTTCTCCTACTGAAAACTCCCGTTTGATACTTTGTTCTTCTTCTGTTGCTCTAATCCACTGCTGCTTATTGTTGAGTTTACAACCAGGACAATCAGCATCATCTGAAAGATAGAAAAGGTTACTTTCCATAGACTTTTGGCAAAAACAAAAAAAACCTGTGTCACACACCACCATTAATGTGAAGGTTTTCTGTTGCTCCATAATAGAACATTGTGGAAGATAACAAAAAGGCTCCCAAGGCAAGAAACAAATACAGTAGTTCTTATTGTCCTCTAGAACATCATACTGCCAGCTGCTTTGCATGTTGTGATGTTATAAACCACGTTTTGCTATGTCACAGTAATTCCTCAGGAGGCTATTCGTTGCATGATTTGACATTGCTGACTAAGATGGAGAAGAACAAATCTGGATGCAAATAGGTCTGTCAAATGGAAGATGTGAAATATATGCATATATTTTAACAGTCTTATTCCCACTATTATCACATCCAAGACTAAAGATTTTACCCATTTTGTCATCTATATTGATGCCAGAAATGGGATTTTAATCTCGAGCACCGAGGTAAAGACTCCCTGATATCTTCAGACTGGAGAAAAAGTAGCTCTGAAGGTCACTTGTGTTGTAATCCTAAAGTATGAAGTTTGCCATCTCAGACACATAATTCACTTAAACTGTTGGAGTGGTAATAAGCAACTGAATTTAATACCTAAATAAATAACTGTTGGTTATGGCTGGCTTGCAAATGAACTGTCAGTGTTAAACTTCAGTTTTCAAAACCTCAGTTTAAGAGTTGCAGTTTCAAAACTTCCATAAAAGAACTGTAAATTAGAAGACTTTTCCTGAGAAATAGATCCAGTTATGTACTTGGAGCTTTGACCTGAGATGCAATTACACATCTACCTTTAGTCTGTATTAGTGAAATTCATAACAGAGAAGGTGATGTAGGCAAGATAACAAGAGTCTTTGCACAATAATAACAAAGAGAGAGAATGTTTCAAGTTTATGTTCCTCATTTACTTTTTTTTTTTGTCCCAGTATATGCTAGTAGTAGACCCACAGGTGTTAGACATCTTCACACATATTTTCTTTGTAAAAAGGAGTCTGTTCATAAAACAGAGAAAGCAAAAATGACTGATAAAAGTATTACACTTTTAGAAGATGAAGCCAGCAGAATTTTCAGCTTGATCACATCCCCTAATGTAGATAAACTGAAGAAGTACTTCGAAGGAGAAGGAAGTAAGGAACAGCACTTCATTGTTCAATATTTCTCAGAAATTCTGTTGATGCTGAAGGTAAGTTTTAAAGCATCTAAGATTTTATATGCCTAAACTACTCTTGAGAATAGACTCTTAATTTGATTTGTAGTTTGTATAGAGTTTTTAAACATCCAAAGACTTCACAGAGACCTTCATAAATGTGCATTATAGTGGAGCTTATAGGTTGAAATTGCAACAACAAATAGTGAAATGGGATTTTTTTTTGTAGTTTTGTGTGAAAACATTGCACACTAATTTAACCTACACCAAATTAATGATGGTATTTACCTCAAAGTATCCTTTAACTGTAAAGAATCGCGCTTTTTTTGTGGTGCCATATCACTTTATCAGTCAAAAGACTCCAGTGGTTTTAGCCTCGTCTCAGACAGCGCTGTATTGTACATAAAATATTCATGGAACCCATGCTCTTTGAAAAGCAAAAGAGCAACAAACATATCTATCTCTCTCTGCAGTTGCAATGGTTAAGATGTGGTAGAGTAATTCATCTCTCTGAAAATATTAGCATGTAATGTTAGAAAAAGAAATGTCAGCTGCACCATATGCCCTATAAATGTCATCTGTAAAATAGAGATTTTTTTTCTTCCAGACTCTCTAGTCTAAATTGCTTACCTGACTTTTGAGGAAACTGAAAATAACTGTTATGTGATAAATGTTATATATGTATAATGTATAAATATGAATGTTTCTATTAAAATCCCACCTTAATTGCTGAAATTCTGTATTTTTACAAAACTCAAGTCATCTCCAGCTCCCTTCAAAGTTTTCTTTCCTATAAATCTTTATTGTTGCAGCAAGCCCCACAACGTCTTGGGTTTTGGGTTTTTTTAAGATATTCTAAGTCCAGTCTTGTATCACCTTTCATGCAACAACATGAAGGATAATGTATTTGCTTAAAAACATCTGTTTTGCCATGATGTTGTTATATTTGGACAATCTGTTCCAGATCACTTAGATTAGTTTTAAATTTTATTATCTGGCTTTTATCAGAGCAGGTGTTAACTATGTCACAGGAGTTCAGATGAGTGGATGCTGCTGAAGAACAGTATTCTAGAGGGGGGTGGAAAAAAAAAAGGAAAAAAAAAAGAAGAAAAAAAGGAGGAATATGTGTAGAGGGGCATACGTGAGAAGATAAAAAAAGTAGGAGAACAAATTTCAGGTTCTGTTTTCCTTGAATGTTGAAAGATCATGACTGTTTCAAGAACTCTTTTACAAATTCAGATGACAGCACAAAAATAAGAGTCTTGAGCTGTCTCCTTCCAGTGATTCACTGCCCAGGTTTCATTGCTGAGCATGATGTCATATGTTCTGGAATATTCTTTTAGGCGGGATCAGCTTCCCCAGCTGTGTCCCCTCCCAGTTCCTTGTGCACACCCAGCCTACTCACTGGTGGGGTGGGATGAGGAACAGAGGCCCTTGACTCTGTTTAAGCACTGTTAAGCAATAATTAACAGTTTCATCACAAATTCAGAACACGGCACCATACAAGCTATTATGTGGAAAATGAACCCTACCTATCCCAGCCAAAACCAGTTCAGAGTGTTATTAAATTCGAGTAAGATTATCACTGTTAGCACTAGAGGATTCTGTTCAGTGGCTGAGGACCTTTAGTCTGCCAATGTAGTTTACAGAAACATATTACCTCATTAATGTTTTAAATTCTGTGCTTAATAAGAAGACTGTTGTGCATCACAATAAACCCTGCAGGTTGACAGTAGCCCATGTTTTCACAATACTGGATATATGTGTATTCATGCCTGTGTGGTTTAACTCCTATAGGAAAATTTTAATTTCCAGGTTGTTAGGCAGTTTTATGTTCAGGGTATACTGGGGAATTTTCGTGACATATCAGTCATCTTTAGAATCACAAATTCTTATCAAATACATCACACTGCTTGTAGGGAAGCAGGTTAAACTTCAACAGGCAGTTTATCAGACATACTGTAGCCTATACTGTGCAACTATTCCAGATTAAGGTATATCAAGGCTTTAGTGAACTAGATGAAGACTGAAGCTTCGGGACAATATTTCTTCGTTATAGTCCTAATAGTTCCTAATATTTTCCTAAAATCTCTAGAACACATTTGAAGGGGAAATCCACTCCCTCAAAAACCAGCTCTTTGGAGGAGGGCTTGTATTATTTTAAACTCTTTGAAAACCACTGTGACACTGAGCTAGAGTTGCAGTGTTTAATTTTCCTTGCTCTACCTTCTCTGAGGAAGCTGATGTTACATTTCTCTGTGATATAGCTTATTGTTAAGGGCACGAAATAAAGCTTCCAAAAGATGAATTGGCAGAACTCAAAGATCTTTATCTCTTCATCCAGGCTAAAATTGGTGGAGTCAACAGGGTTATACAAGATTGCAGCTGCTAAGATTCTATGATAAACTGTTTGTAGGAACTTGTAGAGACAAATTCGCATCTCCATCAAAACAGATTTCACTTGTCACCGTGGGTAAGGTGCACAGGAAATGAAGGTACATCTCTCAAGCTGGCTGTGTTGGCCATTTCTCAAGGAAAATAAAAGTACTTCAGTACATCAAAGGACTACTAAGAAATAAAGAAGTCATATTAAAAGTAGGGAGGGATTTCAGACCAACAACAAAAAGTAGATTTTTATTCATATGCTTTTTTAAAAAGTAAGCCAATTAATTATTTAAGCTAAAGACATTCCAGTTGCAAAAGCAGAAAATGGCACCAACTCTAGCTATTGTTCAGTTGGTCTGATACAGATTGACAGTGAATGATCACATATTAACAAAGAGTGATTTTAACTGAACGCAGAAATGCTGAGCAGTTTGCTAATAGCAAGATCAATAGTAAAGTTTAACTAAAACTTCTGGTAGGTTGTAAACAGAAGATTAAAAATTATAATTTTTGCCTAAAATAAACTCCAGATCATTATTATTCCTTTATCTATAAGTTATGCCCAGTTAATTCCTCCATATCCTAGCCCTGGCTGCTGTTTGTTCATAAAGAGAGGATGGAACAGAACATCAAAACCTCCCAAAAAATCAATAAAACTGAAGCATCTTGTGTAAATTCATTGGAAAGCCAGAAAAACATCTGTAAATTTTAAAGGTTCAGTGAAGGAAAGAAAGACATGCTGAAGTTCAGATTGGTATATTAAAAATACTTCTACTAATATACTGTGGTGTCTGCTCTTGAGTGAATTTCTTCAAATTGTAATAAAGAACAGATCAAACAGAATGGGTCAGTAACTCCTCATCTGTCACAAGCTACTGGACTTTTCCCATACTTATTAAAATACACTTTTGCTTATCTGTTAATTCTCTAGACATCTGTTAAAATTTTCAAACTTCCTTAATTGAATCTGCAATTATATTTAATGTTAGCTTAAGGGCTCACAAAACCATGCTTCTTTTCAATTTTCCAAGATGTTGTCAATAATGTATAAACTGTAATTGGAGATTTTATTAGAGTCCTGTCCTTGTGCCTGCAAGTCTTGATGTCCCCTGATTGAGAAAGATGAACCTCTCTTGAAAGAATTGTTACACCAGACTGCCCTGGTTAATGAAGAGTAAGCCTCAAAAGTTCATGTAATCGTCCATAACCTGATGTGCACACTTAAACTAGTCAGACACAGAACTGGCCATATAATTCACAAGGCTTCTCTTTCAGATATTTATTCACTGATTGTTCCTGTCTCTCTCTGATTACACAACTTGTGAGCAGAGGAAAGGGCATTTTTGATCCTCCCTCTACTTTGATACACAGAATATGTGAACTGCAGAAGAAACAAATGCTGAAGAGAAACTGAGTTAGAAAAGGATTTCTAGTGGCTGAGAGATGTCTGAAAATCTTGTGCTAGAAATGAAAGAGAATAAACCTGAGGTGCCTATTTTAGCATAGAGGTCACACCAGGGGTCAGCATGAAGTGGAAATTTGGGATAAAGATGTAAGACACATTAAGTAAGTAAACGATTTTAATAGGACAAGAGGATCAATAAAAATTGAATAGTCTGGAGAAACAGTAGATGAGTTTATAGATGAATGGTAAACAGAAGAGAAAACCAAGATCAGTTACTTAACAGGGCGAGATCAGTTGAAAGAGGATTTAATTAGTTTTGCAATGGCTGATTTAATGTATTTTAGGTACCAACAGCGTGGCATATCCCTGTTTTTAACAGTACAGAGCAAAGCACAGCACATCAGACAATGCAGCACTACCTCTTTTGCCATTTAATTCCTATTTTTTCTTATAAACATTACTGACAATTGCTATACAAGGCCAAAAATATTATGACTTACTTTGGTTTTGAATAATGGCAAGGGGAGGAGGGGAAGTTTACATTTCATCGTTCAATTTTGTCTTTTTCTTTCCATTCTCTCAGAAAATAATTTGTTCCCAGAGCCCAAATGACACTCATCGTGTGAGTTTACATACAACAAGTCAGTAGAACTAGAAGGGACAAGGACACTCAGGTATAAAAAGCTGTTGTTTTCACAAGAAAAGCCCTTGATTGGGTTGTCTGGTATATTTTGCATTAAATTCAGTATTGTCTACTATCAAAACCTCTCAGAATATGAACTGATGTTTGGAGACAGAACAGTGGAAATAAAAGTCCAGGTGCACTCTGTGATCAATGTTAATTTGTCAAAGCTTTTAATTTCCCCTCTTTTATGCTTTTCTTTCACGGTGAATCTTGCTGCCTTTCAGGACACATGATAATGAAAATGACTTATTTTCATTTAATGATCATGTTTGCCACTAGTAGAATTATCTTTTAAAACATCATACTTCTATCCTCCTGCTTTCATCTTTTTGAAGGCATTAATCTTCAATGTAGGAAGAAAAGCAATATCTCAAGTCAGATCTACTCTTTCACCTATTCAGCTAGCACAGCTATTTTGGACCAAATCAGCTAAGTAAATTTGCAATGCCTCCTCAGAAGTAGTTTATAATACACACAGAGTTATGACAGTAAGCAGCAGCATAATCAAACCTTTCTTTCTATTTTTCAAAATTGGCTAAGAGCATTGTATATTATTTTTGTGCCCAGGATTCTGATCTTGACAAAATCAGGGTCTGGAAATGTCTGCAGAAATAAATTACATGGTAAAAACATTGTGTGACTTCAAAATTCAGTACATTGAAATTATTTAATCACATGCCTAAGGAACATGTTCCTGGCATACAGAATGTCTATGTCCACACAAATAGTCCATAAATAAATCACAAGAGATTTGACTTTGCTCTGGTAAAAGTGTCAGCATTATAGCTATGATCGAAAAGACTTAGTTATCTATTAGCAGCCTGGCCCTGTGTAAACTTGTGACAGCCTTAATGTAATTGAAATATTTTTTTCTTTCTTTGGCTGCCTTTTTTTTTTTTTTTTTTCCATCTATAGTTAATTTATTTCTTAATAAAGAATATTATTTCTCTGGAAAGATCTGTTTATATAACTGAGTCAGTAATGTCAGAAAAGATTTTTCACCTAAAGTCAACTGCAATGTAAAATCTCTGCAAAACAACTCTCATGTCTAGCTTGCAGTCACTTTAAGGTCGTGAAGTTTAATTATGTATTTGGAAAGAGAATAAATTCTTTGGACTCTAAGTTCAATACGCTGAGAATTAATTTTACAGTGTTTTCAGCATGTGGCATTCAGCCAAGACTTTCACTTGCATTCAAAGAAAGACTTTGTTTGAACCTTGATATATTAAACTATAGCTGCCAAAATGCTTCTGGTCCAGAGCAAACTCTAGATAATGCAAGATGTGTCAGAGATAGCCTGTACTCACCATTTGTAAGAAGACATGAAGAAACTACCTGACTTTATGCTACAACTGGAAAACTATTCTCAAAAGTAAACAAAATTAGCAGAACTCAGTAGTACTTTCTCCTTAAGAAAAGCAGAGGCTTAATACATAAGTGGAAGCTTTTGACTTCTCTCAGTGCCATAGCAGCTGCACATCTCAAGACCTCAGGGCAGCAGTTACAAATCTCTTCAGCATATACTGAATCTTGACACCCTTCAGAGCTGTCCTGACCTAGGGCTCTGAAGGCATGGTGTCATCCCTACAGGGGCGTTTTTTTTTTTCTCTAGGTAAGCAGTGTAACAGCTGAAAAACATGCCAACATCTTGCTCGTGAAAATTCAAAATTTCCCATTTAACTAATCCTTTGGTATATTCCTACATCATGGCTGGATGCTGCAATGGTGCAAATAAAATTATTCATTGATATCTAATCTGTATTTTGTCTGAAGATTTTTTCTTGCCTTTCCAGGTACATGGAAATAGATGCTATTTAAGATCTTTTCCAACCCAAACCATCCTATGATTCTATGGTTCTACGCATCTGGCTTCCAAAAAACAATTTAAGTTTTAGTTTAAAATTCATCTATATTAATTAACAGTAAATTTCTCCTAATTTTTCATTTTTATATATGTATTAATACAAATTTTATTGCATATTTTTGACTACAAACTCCTGGGGATGTTACAAGTGCTTGATCACAGAATCACAGAATTATAGCAATTGGAAGGGACCTCTGGGGATTATCTCATCCCACACTCTTGCTAAAGCAGGGTCACCCAGAGCAGGTTGAGCAGGATCGCATTGTCCACATGGCTCTGCAATCTCTCCAGAGCAGGAGACTCCACAACCTCCCTGAGCAGCCAGGTCCAGGGCTCCGTCACTTTCAAAGTAAAGTTCTTCTTTCTGTTTAGGTGGAACTTCCTGTGCTCTAGTCTGTGCTTGTTTCCCTTTGTCCTGTCCCTGGGTGCCAACACAAAGAGGCTGGCACAATCCTCTTGTACCCCCTGACACTGTCACCTTATAGTTAATACTATAACCACAAGAGGTTATAGTATTAACATTTACTGTTTCAAAAGTAGGTTAATACCATTTTACTGGGTTTTACTGGGGCTATTTCTCCTAAGAAGATTCTTCTTTATAATTTCTTTTTGGTATTTTTTCCTTCCATTTTGATTTAGATACATCCTAATCCTTATGATTCTCTAGATGTTTCTGACCTTTCTCCACTAGAAGAAATGGGGCTGACAGTTGTACAGAGGATCTTGACCCTTTTCCAGTTATGTTAAGAGTTGTCTAGACATTACCCTTTCCTTGCAATAATAAAACAAAAGGAATGTTAATCTTTGAAAAGAACTCATGTTTGAAAATCTTCAGCATACACCAATTTAGATTAGGAGGTTTGTAATTGCTCTGGAACAGGGCAGTTACACTTACGTTGTGGTCTCATCAGAGTAGCACAAGAAAAGCAGAATAATTAGCATGCGCGGTCTTTAAGATGAATGGCTAATGAGCGTGGACAGTCTCTTCCACAGTGTAGAAAATTCCTGATGTCCCAACATACATAGTTAGAGCAACACTTACATTGCGCTGCTCATTGTTGATAACAGTGTTGTTGGCTTTACTGCACAGAGCTCATAGCCGGGGTCATGGTTTGAATAGGTAATTACACTTAATCAGAATCTGTCAGCCTTTGTGATACTGAGAATTCGCCGAGTCAGACCAGCTCAGTGCAGGTCCGTCCGCGCTGGGGAAGGGGATCGCGGAGAAAAGGGCCAGCAAGGGGCTCTTTTGGG
>JAAGNO010026511.1:46833-69734 GCA_033439905.1 Ceryle rudis
CAAAGCCTGCTCCTGTGGAAAGGGGAGTCCCTGCGCAGGGTGTGCACAGGCTGGTGACCTGTTAGGTCAGGTGGCAGAGTCACAAGAAACTTGAAGGGCTGCACAATATGAGAAGGAGATAGACAAGGAGTTTCCCAAGCACATTCCTGTCGAGGACACCACTGCAAATGAGGCACCGTGGCCACTGGTGACCCAGAAAACCTCCAAGTTCTACAGTGGCAACCACAAACAGATAAGAGATTTTAACAGTCACAGACTCCCACGATCAAGGGCAAGAAGTAGCTGCAAAAGCAGCACACAGTAAACACCACAGAAAGAAACAATGAATACTTCTGGTGGGTGACTGTTAAGGAAGGGCACTGAGGCACCATCTGCCAACCCGTGAGAGTCACAAGCGGTCTGCTGCCTCCTGGGAGCTAAGATCAGAGACATTACTGAAAGGGTGCCACAACTGATCAAAAGCTATCCCGTTACTCTTTCATGTGGGCATGAATGACACAGCAAGCCAAAAGCTGAGCAGAATCAAGGAGGATTATAAAGCCCTAGGGGTACAGGTAAAAAAAAAATTTGGTTATTTTTAACTTGATCTTACCAGTTGGAAAAAAGGGGGTAGACAGAAATAGATGTATAGTGCACATCAACTTCTGACTATGTGGCTGGTGCCAGTGTCTTGTCCCACTCAGTGGACAATGAGGGAGGTGAATCTTGGTGATCCCCCGACAGAGGCTGTCCCTGCATGGCAGGGCTGCTGGGTAGGCAGAGTCACGTCAGTGACTCTGAGGAACAGTAACAAAACAATTGATTAGTTCTCCCTAATGAAACAATCAACAAGCGGTATGGATAAAGGTGTTATTTTCATAGGTGATTATTTTATGGCATGACTAAATTTCAAGGAAAAGGAAGAGAGTTATTAGAAAAGAGGAAAATATATAGGGTGAGTGAGAGAGTAAGAGAGAGAGAGCGAGTAAGATAGAGGAAAGGTTCTCACCAGCCGTGGATCCACCAACATCTCACTGGATCAGTCTAAGTCTTCAGTTCTTCAGTGGTGGGTGTACCTAAATCAATATTTTTCTGTCCCTTTATACCCTTGAGATATCTGGGTGGCATTCCCAATTTCCACAGGAAGTGGTGTTGGTTTGCATGAGCCCCGTGAGCTAGTAGTGTGGTGCCTGCCATCCACCTCCCCCATGGTGCAGTCAGCAGGAGCACTTAACTAAAGACAGAATCCCACCCATGCAGAACTTATCTCTTCCTATTGGTAAAGCATATCTGCAAAGAGCCAACAGGGGAGCACAGAGACATTGGAAATAATCAATACTTGTCCCTCCAAGACAGGTTATTCCAGACCTTATCACCACACAAGGTTTGAGGCACACAATAGCCAGGCTCTTACAGCCAGCGAGAGGGCTTTGGTTTTTATGACAATGGGACATTGTTCAATGAGTATAACCTGTTAGGGAGGGATGGTATACGTATGTCTGGAAAAGGCAAGAGAATCTTTGATAACAGGCTAGCTAGTGTAGTAAAACAAGCTTTAAACTGAAGTATTTGGGGGGTGGGATCCAAAATGGAAATGCTCATGTCAATGCATCCACCTGGGGAATAAGCCAGGTCGACCAGACTTGCTACAAATGCTCCTTAGCTACCTCCAAAGACAAGCCCCCGAAGGCACACCATCCTGGGGCTGTGTATGACTATGGTATATCCTCCCACTCACCTCCAGGGAAACCTTGGAAGTATAAGATAACAATAACTTTAACATGCACTTGTGGCCAAGAAAACCAATGGTATCCTGGGGTGCATTAAGAAAAGTGTGGCCAGTAGATTAAGGGATGTCATCTTTCCCCTTTATTCTGCCCTGGTGAGACCCCATCTTGAATACTGTGTTCAGTTCTGGGCTCCCTAATTCAAAAGATACAAGAAACTACAGGAGAGAGTCCAGTGGAGGGCAACAAGGATGATTGGGTGACTGGAGCATCTCTCTTAGGAGGAAATATTGAGAGAGCTGGGGCTGTTTAGCCTGAAGAAGAGTGAGAGGATACCTCATCTAAGTCCATAATATCTAAAGGGTGGGTGCAAGAAAGTTGGAGCTGGGCTCTTTTCAGTGGTGCCCAGTGACAGGACAAAGGGCAACAGGCATAAACTGGAAAACAGGAGGTTCCATCTAAATATGAGGAAAAACTTCTTTCCTTTGATGGTGACACAGAAACAGGCTTCCCAGGGAGGTCATGGAGTCTCCTTCTCTGGAGAGATTCAAAACCTGACTGGTTGTGATCCTGTGTAATATGCTCTAGGCAAAGCTGCTTTGGGGGGTGGGACAGGGACTGGACTAGATGATCTCTAGAGGTCCCTTCCAACTCCAACAATCCTGTGATTCTGTTTCTGTGACCTACAATTCTAGAAATTTTCACTATAACTTTTTTTTTTTTTTTCCCCTGAAGAGGGACTTTTAAGTATGTATATATATATATAAGTACTAGTACATTGGTGTCCTGTGAAAAGAAGGATTTTTAGCTGGATGAATTGACTCAATCTTTTTTCTAAGTACCATTTGCTATTTAAGAAGAATTAATACATAGCTATACCCAGAAATGTCAAAAGTAAAAGCAAGCTTTTATTGCCATTCTTTTAGATCACCTGTTAATACACTTAATGGTGTTGATTTATTTAGAAAGGGAGACAGAATTTATCATCTGAAGTATTCTTATCTTTTTTATCACCCCATAAGTAAAAGGATTCTTTGGCTGTCTGTCATCCTTTGTCTGGAAAATAACAATAAAATGTCTGCTATGTCATCTTTATCTAAATGGCAGCAAATAATTCTCTTGTCTTTTCTGAGCTAAGAGAAGTGGAAGAAGTGGAAGGCAAGGGTTTTTTTTTTTCATTTTTTAGTAGAAGCCAGTATGTGACAGGATAGACAGGTGAATGGTTTGTAAGGTCAGTTTGCAGTGATCTCTTTTTATATAATGTCTAACTCTAGAGACTCATTACAAGCAGATTTTTCTCAAGTCCTGACACAGGTGCTTTGTTGTGAAGATCCAGGTGGCTTTATTTTTAATGCATCCATGATAAGAAAACATAACAAAGGCACATGCCAAAGGAAATAAGCTTTTCTCCAGAAGCCATTAATTTTTGATCATGTCACCTGACATTTGTTTTTGTGGTACAATATGTCATTTCTGCCATTGTCTGATTCAGTCTTATAAGGCTACCAGCCTCATTTGCTTTTCTTTTGCTCTTTTCTTTCTTTAAAAGAGGCAATCATGTTAATCTAGTTGTAACTTTAGGGTGGAGACAATCCAATTTGTTTCAAGCTGTCAAGGAGGGAATTAAGAAGTTTGGGTCTCACTTTGTAAATACCAATGTTGACAAATAATACTGGTCATTTGTTCTACTGCTAATTATTATGACTACTGCGTGACAAAATATATTGTCTCTGGACTTAAATGAACGTTGGCCTGGTGTAAACCAAATCCATTAATTGCCTGTGAATTTGGGACTCTCAAAGCATCTCTTGGGGTAAACAAAGGTCAAAACTAGTTCTATGGTGATCTGAAATAGTAATATACCATGTGATAATGTTTATAGTTAACAACCATAGAATCATAGAATAGTTTGAGTTGGAAGGGACCTTAAAGATCATCTAGTTCAAATCCCCCTGTAGGGAGCAGGGACACCTCCCACTAGACCAGGTTGCTCAGAGTTCCATCCAGTCTGGCCTTGAACACTTCCAAGGAGGGGATATCCAAAATGTCTCTGGGCAACCTGCTCCAGTGTCTCACCACCCTCACAGTGAAGAACATTTTCCTAATTTCTAATCTAAATCAACTCTGTTTCAGTTTGAAATCATTAGCCCTCATCCTATCACTACACTCGCTGATAAAGAGTACTTCAAAGACTATGAAAAAAACCCAAACTCATAAATGGACAGGCAAAGGAAATATTGTGAAGATATTCCTGATGCTGCAACTGATACTTGAGCTAGGAACATCCACAGTGCCTGTGTGTTTGCAATCTGTCTCAGCCCTGAATAGTCTTTAGAAAATACATCAGTAAAGAAAGATGACTCACATGTGAACTGTGCCTCTTCAGGCAAGGGCATTAAAACTGGCCTGAATTGCTCTATACGAAATCAAAAGTTTCATTGGTTGTTAAAAATAAACCAAATTGTATGTAGAGAGCTAGGAAACAAGGACATGCCCAATAGAGGAGCATTTTCCTCTGGACGTGAAAAGAAAGTATTAGTTTCTTGTGTTTATTATGTAAGGATAGTTACAGGAAGACATTTAAAGAAATTACATATAAGTTGCAGCTACATATAGAGACCAAATGAGCATTTCTGTGTAAAGATGGACCAAAAGACGGAAAAAAAATCCAGTACTTGTGCTAATTGACATTTTCTTGCCTTGGACTGATGACTTTTTCAGCTAGTTTTGTTTGGAGAATTTTTTATTGAGATGAGATGAGCCCAGTATTGCTTTTTGGCTTTATGCTTTCCCATGCTTCTATTTGACAACATATTCACTTGTTATCACAGAATCCCAGCATGGCAGGGGTTGGAAAGTACCTCTGAGAATCATCTTGTTCAACCCACTTGCTAAGTCAGGGTCAACAAGAACAGGTTGCCCAGGATCACATCCAGGCAGGTGTGGAGTCTCTCCAGAGAAGGAGATGTCACAAACTCTCAGATCCGCCTGTTCCAGGGCTCTGGCATCATCAAAGTTATCTCTTGCAGTCTACAAGTAACTCATTAATTCCCTTCCATTTCACCGAACTGCTGAATCCTTGGTAAATAGGGAATATTGGCTGGCATGGTCATTTATACTGGGGAAATGAGGTCATTGTTACATTGTACAAGTTCTAAACAAATACCAGAACCTTAGTTTAGTGGGATGTTGTTAGGTTTAACTGAACAGTATTATATAGAAAAGATACTTCATCTATGAAAAGTGAAAGAATGTATTCGCTAAACCAGGATTATTTTTTTTTCTAGCCATTTTTGTTAAAGTAACTGTTCTATATTTTTAGCTGACAAATTAGAAAATGGAATATAATCTTTTGTGAATTTTAGGAAAGTGTCTGAACCTAAGTGGTGCCTTTGAGTCCCTGCATATTAGTATTGTCTGAAACTTTCTGAAATTGGAAACTGGTCACACATTTTCAGAGAAGGTCATTTTGTCAGCAAATGCATTAAGTATTCCAAGTTCATTACATTTACCATTGATACTAGGTCTCAGCCAAGGGATCTTCTTTAACCCAAAAGCTCAAGATTAAGCGCATGCTTAAATGCCTTGTTGAAAGAAGACCTAATTCTGTATAGAACATATTTGAAAGTCATAGAATACTAATACTGAATATTACATTAATATCTATTGCAGATTGTGGGAAGAGATTGTTCTAAAGAAATACTACCATAATATTATATGTCACTTGAAATTGAAAGGAGAAAACTAAATTGATTTTCAGTTTTATGAAAGGGTAATCAGATTCTCAGCTCTTGCAATTGTTATTAGGCCTTTGCCTGCTCCTTCCTAAGCACACCCACCTGAATGTTTCCCTAAGTCTTCCCTATTTCCTAAAGATGATACACAGCCATTTATCCATGTTCTTATGGATAAGGGAAAATGGTTAGCTACCTGCTACCCCTTAGACACACAGAAGTCTATGGAGCTGGATGGGATCCACCCAAAGGTACTGAAGGAGCTGGAGGAAGGGCTCCCAAGTCACTTTCCATCATTTATTAGCAGTCCTGGCTAACCAGGGTGTTCCAACTGACTGGAAATTAGCAAAATCCATAAGAATGGCCATCAGGAATCGGAAAATACAGTCCTGTCAGTCTGGTCTCGGTGCTGGGGAAGGTTATGGAACAGACCATTTGGGTGCCATCACATAGCACATACAGGACAGACATCCAGGCAACGAGGCCCAGTCAGCATGGGTTTATAAAAGGGAGGTCCTGCTTCACTTACCTGATGCCCTTCTATGAAGAGGTGGCCCAGTTAGTGGATGAGGGAAAGGCTTGGGATGTTGTTTACCTTTAGTAAAGCCTTTGACACTGTTTTCAACAGCATTCTCCTGGAGACACTGCCTGATCATGTAGTAGATGGGCATCTTCTTCACTGTGTAAAAAATTGGCTGGACAGCCAGGCCCAGATAGTTGTGGTGAAATAAATCCAGTTGGTGGCCAGTCACAAGTGGTGTTCCCTAGGGCTCAGTATTTGGCCTGGTTCTCTTTAATATCTTTATTAATAGTCTGGATGAGGGGATCAAGGGCACCTTCAGTAAGTTTGCAGATAACAAGTTGGGCAGGAATGCTGATCTGCTTGAGGGTAGGGAGGATTTACAGAGTGACCTGGACAGGCGGGATTGATGGGCTGAGGCAAGTGGTATGGGGTTAAACAAGGCCAAGTGCTCAGTCCTGCACTTGAGTCACAACAACCCAGTGCAATGCTCCAGGTTTGGGGAACAGTACGTGGAAAGCTGCCCTGCACAAAATGACCTGGAGGTGTTGGTCAACAGCCAGCTGAATGTAAGACATCAGTGTGCCCAGAAGGGCAACAGCATCCTGGCTTGTATCAGAAATAGTGTGGCCAGCAGGACTAGGGCAGGGAGTGTCACCCTGTACTTCTCCCTGGTGAAGGCTGCACCTCAAATACTGGGTTCAATTTTTGGTCCCTCACTATAAGAAGGATAACAAGGTGCTGGAGCACGTCCAAAGAAGGGTAACGAAGCTGATGAAAGGTCTAAAGAACAAATCTGAGGCTGTTTAGCCCAGAGAAAAGGAGGCTGAGGGGACACCTTCTTGCTACACCTCTGTGAAAGGAGGTTGTAGTGAGGGGGGGGCCTGTCTCTTCTCCCAAATAAGAAGCGATAGGACAAGAGGAAGTGTCCTCAGGTTACACCAGGGGAGGTTTTGCTTGGATGTTATAAAAAATTTCTTCACCAAACGTGTTGTCAAGCCCTGAACCAGACTGCCCAGGGCAGTAGTGGAGTCCCCATCCCTGGATGTGTTTGAAAGACAAGTAGATATGGTTGCTGAGGGACATGGTTTAGTGGTGACCTGTCAGTGCTGGGTTAATGGTTGGACCTGATGATCTTAAAGGTCTTCTCCAACCTAAATGCTTCTGTGATTCTGCGGTTCTACAATCTATTCTCAAGACTTTTCAATTGTTTGCAAATTGGAATATTAACTTTACATACTAAAAAGAACAAGGGAGATCTAACATATAATAAAGTTACCATTTTCAATTAGGGAAGAAAAATGTTACTTTTGTTTAAAGAAAACTTTACATAAGTTTAACATGTAGATGTGCTGAAGATATGAAACATGCTAAACCAATTTTTTTCTCTGTTGTCAATTAAAATTATGTTTTGGATTTATACATCACTGATTTCTCGATGTTGTGCTGGTATTGGCTGAGATAGAGTGAAGTTTCTTCATAGTAGCTGGTATGGGGCTGTGTTTTGGATTTGTGATGGAAACGATAACGCAGAGATAACACAGATAGTTAGTGCTGAGCGGTGCTTGCACAGAGTCAGTGCCTTTTCTGCTCCTCACCACCTCACCAGAGAGTAGGCTGAGGGTTCACAAGAAGCTGGGAAGGGACACAGCTGGAACAGCTGACCCCAACTGACTAAAGGGGTATTCCATACCATATGACATTGATAGATTCAGCATATAAAGCTAGGGGAAGAAGAAAGGAGGGGGGAAACATTCGGAGGGATGGCATTTGTCTTCCCAAGTAACCATTACATGCAACAGAGATGGCTGAACTCTTGCCTGCCAATGGGAAGTGGTGAATGAATCCTATGTTTTGCTTTGCTTGTGTGTGTGTGACTTTTGCTTTACCTATTCAACTGTCTTTATCTCAGTCCAGGAGTTTTCTCACTTTTCACCCAACCAGTTCTCTTCTTTCCCACCCCAATGTTCGGGGGTGGTTTAGCAGCTCTGCAGCTCTTGGTTGCAAGCTGTTGTTAAGTCATGACAGACATCATGAACTATACAATTACTGATTTTATGGTGGTTTCACTTTTAGGAAAAGGATCATGTTGAAGTTTTAGTTTTAAAAAAAGAAAAATATTTTACCTTGTTGCATTCCCTTAGGGAATTATAATAGGATACTTTTGATATTAAGCACACCTAGGCAATTGTTTGATAAAAGCTCTTAAATAGCCTTGATAATCTTATTCTAGTGTCTGCCACTTATTTGATTCAGCAGCACCGTAACTCAGTAAGTGTCTTTCTAATTTAAATATTGAGGCCTCTACAGAAATATAACCTTTATTATGATCATCATTTTAATCTAAGATCTAATTTGTTTATCTGAATCTTGTTCTTTATGCATACATTATTGCAATTACTGAAAGTGTAAGAACATTAAAGATGTTTGCTAAAATACTGAAATTATTTAATCTTGTTTTACATTGTTTGCATCGCTAAACCTATTGAATTCCATTTGGCAACTGCAAAAAAATGTCTCTAGATGTTTTCATATATTTAGAAAATATAGTGGGACAGAGATCTTCATTTTACAGTAGAGTAGCTCTATCTACTAGTCTAGATAATAACTGGACCTTACTGGTATATTTAAATTTTAATTATTCTGTTGATATGAGGGACTAGCCTACCTATTAGCATTTCAGCTACTGATAGAATCTCTCTCCTGCATTTTAAAAATGAGTATTTCAAAGGTAAGCGTAACTTCATAGTAAACCACTTGTAAAAAATAGTCATCAGTCTTTGCTTTAACTATTTCTTTATGCAATCAATGTTACTATTTCTTTACAATTTCTCTACACAATATAAACTTTCACAATTTCTTTATACAGTAAATAGTAAAATGACACCTTTGCTGGAGGTGTTAGATACCATAAGGAATCTATTTCTTCACTAGCCCAACTGGGTGGCCTATTTCCTACTGTGCCCAGGAATTTTGACGTCATATTTGGGAAAACTGTGATAACTAAGTTTGAGAATCTTGGAGCTTGATCATGGTCAACAAACAATTGTTTTGGCCTGCGTCATTATCATAGGATTTAAAAGCTCGATCTCTCTGCAAAGGTTAGAAGACTGAAAAAGGAATTTAAAAACAGTTCTTCAGAGTAGAAAATTAAACATTCTATTCTACTCAGCCCTTTTTAACATTATTTTTAAAATAGCATTTGAAGGAAAATTTGGGAGATAATAAAATATTAAATATTGATGTAATACACATAGTATACTAAATATGAAAAAATGTATGAACTATATAATTTTAATAATTTCTTTAATCTACATTTTAAAGGATATTCTCCATCTTTGATGCCATTGGTTCGTTCTTTATTTTCTTACTTTCTCAAGGTTTTGGGTTTTTTTTTTTATTATATATAACTGTCATACCATAGAAATATAACAGATGACTGTTTCTACCAAGATTTTATTAGACTTGATTCAAGGATTTTGTGCAAATTAGCATACATAACATTTACATATCCATACATCTTTCTGTCATTCACTCTAGGGGAAAACCACAAAGAGAGTAATTTTAGATTTGATTATTTCTTTGCTCTAGTTCACTGTGTGACTGTGGAGCTCATTGCACTAGAACAAAGGAAGACATGACCAGCATTAGGATAAATAGTCAAGGCTGAGGACATAAAAAGGATGATTTTTTTATTATTATTTTTTGTTGTTGTTATAGTTGTAGACTTAGCTTGTTCCAGTTTAATTTGTGTGTGAAACTACTGCCTGAGTGAAGGAAGTTTCTATCTGGGAATGTGCATCATCTGCTAGAGATCTACTGAGAGGAGAGAGAAACGTTTTATCTCTAATCACCAGCATCAATTGCAGTGTCTGGATTTTTTCCAAACAAGAAAAAAGTCACGTTCCATTTTGCACAGCTGTTAACCAGACCTGCCTGCAGTATAGATTACCTCAGTCTCCAGTTGAGGACTAAGAGTTTCTGTACATGGAAATAAATTAATCGCTTTGCTAGTTTAGCAGCTAGATAACTTTAGGTCTAATATTATGTCAAATTTTGTCAAGCTAGCACAACAGTGGTTTCTCCAATATTTATCAGTACTGAATCACTACTGAGTAAAATAGCAAATTCTGTCACACTCAAAGTGACTGCTTTGCCTAAAATTGTCACTTCAGCCTGTCACTGAGTGACAGGGCAGTTGGAAAAAATCTTAACAATAGGTGTTATTTTTTTGTCACTATTTCAAGAATATTGAAAGAAGCTGAAAGTAAACTGCACTACATTGTCAAATTTCCTTTTTATTATTCTGACAGTATTCATTTCGGGATCCAGACATTAAAAAAAAATACAGGGATTGTAATCAATATGTATTGCAGAGAAATTGTAGAATGAAAAATTTCTAGAGTTTAAATGGCTTGAGACTAAGTAAGTAAATGTAAAATGAAAGAAGGATTGTTTTGACTGTCTTCTGGTTAAATACACGTTCATAGAAAGCTGGTGAACTTGTATATTAATAAATTCATACTAATGTGTTAGCTACTCAACACTGAATTGCATATAAATATTTGTGCAATCGAAGGCTAAGAGATGGTATTCAGAGCAGTGGAGTTGCTAGTGGTCTAATGAGCTACACTATCCTTGCTAACTGATTGTACATGCACTGTCAGACTTTCCCGACATACAATAAGCAGCTCCAGTTAAAGCTTACAATTGGTAATTACTAGAATTTTATGTCATTTACCTGCAGTTATCTGTCCATGCTTTTCAGTTAAGTGTTTTTTGTCCCTCCAGAAGTATTCTTCATGGGATCAGGGCTGTCCAGACAATGTCAGCACATGTTATTATGCTGAGGCAGAAAGAAAATGCTCCCAGTACAGTTGCTGAAGGAACTTTACCTTTAAAGCAAATCTATATAAAGTTTAAAAGTCCAGAGAAAATTATGCAACAGCTGTATTCATGTCGTGAAAAAAAAAAAAAACCTAAGTAAATAAATCCAACATGCAAACAGACTTTATGTGAAAAATGGAGAAGTGAAGAGGGAGAAGTTGAATATTTCATGGGTAGGCAAGCTCCAAGGGCAGCTTACTAGGAACTAAATGGAATAATGTCACTGGAGGATGTAAATAGGAGTACAGAAAAGGAAAATATATAACGAAGTCAATTAACTATGCTGTCAGGTTATAATATCTGATAAATCTGGATAAGTGAAATGACTGCTTTCAAAGATTCCTTCATGGAGATAGCATGATTGAAAGAAATGACCACAAATTAAGCCAGCTGTTAGGCTTTTTTAATACATTCTACCCCACTGAGCTAATACAGTTCTAAACTATTGTTTAGACAACCTGTGAATAAGTAAATTCCCAAACCCTTCCAAGTCTATTAACAAAAAGTCTTCCTAGTCAAAGAAACTTCTTTCTGCATCAGTCCCATTGCAAAGATGCACATACACATTACAGGCTGCCTTGCTAGTGATGAAAGCAGGAATAGACCTTTTATGTTTCACTGAAGGAAATATAATACTTTTTGATCATTCTTGGGCTGACTGGTTCCTTGCTCTGCAAATATCCCTTTTTGACCTTAGAATTTTAAACGAAGTTGGCACTCTTATTATGGCACTAATGTATGCTTGCATTATTTTTTAATAATGTTGTTGCAGTCATTCAGGAAAGCTGGATCTTTTGTCTGGCTCCCCCACAAGATAATACCCATCTGCTAAATATACATGGAATCATTCCAGCCAGCCATTTATATCAACTCTGGATAATTTCCTGTACCAAGGACACATATTAATACCAAGTGGGGACTATGAAAATCAATGTTAATGAGCCTCTTGGTGACCATAAATCTTCTTATAAGTAAATAAATGGGACTCAGTTAAATATAAACTTTTCTATCCTCTGATGTATAAATGTGATTTACCACAGCATATTTAGGGGAACTAACATCATGGTTAGAGCCAATCAGCACCCAGGCCAATCTGTACTGGATTCACGCAGTACACGCACACTCCTCCATTCCTCTTTCTGCATGTTTGCATAAAGCACCATGCTCTGCTCCCATAGCAACTGCTATTGTTTGGGACCATATCTCTATGCATTCAAAAGGCACCTTGATTTCCACGGGCCTTTCAGAGTTACCAGTAGGAAAATATTTTTTTTTATATTTTAAATTCCATTGACAGAGAAGAATTAAGCAAAGCTGCTGGGACTGTAAGCAAAGGAGCCTGTGCCAGGCAGAGGGGGTTTGTGCCTTCTGTCTTGATCCAAATCTGGCAGTAACACACGGAAGCCAAAATCACAGAAATAAGTAGCATTTGTGCAGCTGCAAATTTATCAGAGTTAACTCAGGAGTGACTAGCAAATTTTGTCAAGCTGAAATTGTTAATGGGAAGGAGCTTCAATACTGGAAATAATAAACAGATTTCAAGCTATTTGATTATTATTTCCCCACACTTTCTCCTTATCCCCTATCTCACTCAAGGTATTTCTTTCTTTTCTAGTGCCAGCCTGCATTATTTAAGAAGTCTTGAAAGTAGGCTGCATATATTCATGGGTTTGGCTGAATGTAATAACAATTTTGAAGCAGCTTGTAGTGGAGATGAACAGTAAAAGGGTAAAAAGACTATTGATTACTTTGTGTTGATAAAAAAATTGTCATTGGCTCTTGAAAATTTGTAAATTTTATTTTTATTTTTCCTTTCTCTCACCTGCAATTTTCCTGGTTCTGCACTCGATACAGGCACAGGTACTTTTAGTCTTGCATATAATGGAGACTAGAAATCGTGATGAACTGGAACCATTTCTGACAGATGGTCATGCATGTCTTCATTCTCAGTATTGTGCTAAACCTGATGGGCCCAGCAATAGTCAGCAGGCAAATTTAAACTCAAAATGAAAGAAAGACAACAAAAATGTGTGGCATGTATTTCATTTTTTATCATCATTTTCTCAAAATTTATTGATCTATATATCACCAGCACTGTTTGCTCAGAATTTTAAAAAATATAGCCCCTATTTAAAGTATTCATAATAATGCTTAGTTATTTGTGTTTGTATCGAAACTGTTTATTTTTTTCAGTTTTTCATCTGTGGGCCCTCAGAAGTAATTTCTAAAATTGTGTCAGTATAGGTCCTAACTTCATTGAGGTCCATTGACCCTGCAGCATGAAATTAAATGTGGACTGTTAGACCTGAGGCTCCAGTGTATACAAAGAATTTGAGCCAATTTAATAGAATTAAATTCTGGATCAAAATGAATGAAATACATCAATATTAGCCACCCTTAAGCCAATTTAAGAGGATCTACACCAGGGATTTCACTAGATTAAATCAATTTAAGAATTGATTTAACTAAATTGTTGCAATTTCTTTCTGTAAGCAGGGGACAAGTTACATGATTTTTTTACTGGGAAGCTCTAAGCACTCAGCTATAACACCAGGGGTTTCAAATGTCATTGGTGTAAGCAGGTGCCCTCTAAGAACTATTATCAAGATTAGAGCTGTTGCACAGTGCCTGGGGGATGGGCAGAGATGACAAAGGAAACTGGGCACCACTAATATTATTATATATGTGTATGTATCTATACGTATAATCGAGGTTGAGATACAAAAATCTGAAATCAGGGTCTGGCAAACTGTCAGATTCAAGAAAGAATTATAAAGTTGCTATGATGCAATTGATTGTGGTTAGGAAGTGACTTTACTGTAAGTTGAAGATACAACACAAATCCATTTTCTGTTTGGTTTTTTTTTTTTTTTTTTTTAATCCTAGAGTTTCCAAAATGCAAGATTTTCACAGATACTTAAACAGTGCAGCTCAAATCTTTGTAAATGACAAAAATAATTCTGCATCCATTCAGCATCACCTATTCTATTCTTGCCTTTCTGCTAGGAATATGAGACAGAGTGTCAAATAATGTAGAGAGATAAATGCTCCTTTAAATGCTCCTTCCTTTGGTAACACCAAATTGCAAAGTATTGTTCTGTCATTAAACTAGATGAGGTTCGAACTGACATTTGGTTTTCAGTTTAACTACTACTTATGAGGGTGGACTCACTCATGTCAGTCACTGTCTGTGCAGGTTTTAGTAGTCACCATCGTGGAAAGCCATGAAAAATGCAACACAAATATCTCTGTGTGTGTTTGCATGCATCTGTCTGTATGTAGTAAACCCAAGTACTTAGCAGGCCCCCTAACTTTCATCAGTTTTTTTTGTTTTCCTTCTCTAACAGAACTGTTGCAAAGGTGTCGCTGTGTGGAATAATATTTCATCATTGACCTTATGTTTTCACATTCATGTTCAGCATTGAACTGTATTTAAGGAAGCATGAAAAAATAATACCTGACTATTTCAAAAGCTGTCATGAAAGTGAAGAGGGATTCCTGAAATGTAAAGATTTGTTGCACAACATTAAAGAACTCCCTAGAAATCCTTATGTCCTTAGAAATCCTTAACTGTATCCAGTGGTTATAGAAAAGAACTGGAATGTAATCTATTGTTATTAAAGTTTAAGGAAGCCACAGCTTCCTTAGTGGTCTAAAACCAGATAACTATTTTATCAAGTGAACTTCCATTTTTAAAAGTGCCATTTCTATATGGGATCCAGATGTCTAGGTGGTGACAGTGGAGGCTGCAGGGTTACCTCTGTAAGGAGAAACTGGGGCTGCAACGTGTTGGACACATCTGGTTCCAGCTGGAACAGAACCACTGCGGGGCACACAGCACCATCAGCCAAGGTGGTGATTCCTCTGGGAAAAAAAATATTTTAAACGGGGAAAAAAATGCCATGCAGCAGTGAGAGGAATGAGGAAAAAATGCGAGAGAAACAGCCTTGCAGACACTAAGGTGAGAGAATAAGGAGGGGGAGGAGGTGCTCCAGGTGTTGGGAAGAAGAAGAGTGGGGGGGAATCTATTTTAAATAGTTTTTGCCTTTGTTTCTCACCATATGAATATATTTTAATTGCAAGAAGTGAAATTAATTTTCACCAGGTTGTGTCTATTTTGACAGTAATTGGTAACTGATCTCCCTGTCTTTATGTTTTATTTTCTCCCACTGTCCTGTTGCAGAGGGTGAGTGAGAGAGCAGCTGGATGGGCATCCCACAGACAGCCAAGGTCAACCCATCACATTAGGGTGAATTATAATAGCATGGAATAGGTGTGTCCCAGACAGACAAAACTGTGGTAACTTTTCTTTCCACAGATTTTCTGGAGTTTTATAGTGGTTATGAAGACAACAGCCGTACTTTAAAATGTTCCGCTGTGGTTTGGTTTATAAGGATTGTGAGGAGAAAATAAAATTGTGACTGATCTTCATACCTGCCACTGCAGAAAAAAAGGGAAGATCAGGTTTTTCATTTATATAAAATAGTTGACAAGCTGTGGTGATGAAAGTGTGAAGTGCTGATCATGTGTTGTCACTCTTATTAGCCACAGTAATTTAAATGAAAGATCATTAAGGAAAGGAGACAATTAAGTTCTAAAACATACCCACACCCTCCCCCCCCCGGAAGAAAGGTTTAAAAATTCTCTTTGTAGCAGGTGCCTAGACTGGAAACAAATTCCTCCAAAGTGAATACACGTGATGGCATCCTTTGGTGACAATAAATCCAACCCAATTTGTGTATTTAATTTATCTAGTTCATTACTTTTAGATTGACTTGTTTTATGCTATGATTAGGTATAAAACTACCTGACAACTTATTCAGCATAACTACATTCAACTGACAAAAAAAAAAATGAACACAATCAAATTCTTTCCCGATTTCTCTTTTTACTTGGCTAAATCTTCTCACAACATAGCAGCTGTGTTGAATAAATATTTTTTTTTGTTGGTTTTTTGTTTGGTTTTTTTCAGACAAGTAATACCTAGACTTCACACAATGTAGAAAAACAAGTTTAGCAAAGCATGGGATAGGAAAGTAAACATGAGCTTATGAAACTTGATCCAGGTCTTGTAATTTGTTTTACATTAATATCAAAGTTGTAGTATAACCAAGATACTGAGGAATTAAGAAAGATGATGAAAGGTAACAAGGTAAAGGTGAAAAAGCTTTGATACATAAAGATTTGGATTGTTTGGTTTAGAAATCAGGAAAACAAGACGGGAAATAGAAGGAAGTTCTTCTGTGTCAGGAACAGGAAAACATTTCATTTTATTATAAGGTGTGTAATTTAAAACCAATGAAAGGATTCCTTATAATTAAACCACGGTATTCATGGAAGCGAAAAATTATGGAGCCTACACAACTGTAGGTGAAGACTAAAATTAACTTGCTTTGCATCAGAAACTAGACAAGCATTTGGCTCATTGCTGTTTGGGCTGGGAGAAACTGCTGCAGAGTGCCACTGCTGTTCAACTTTTGTATGTTATGCTGATAAGCTTCACTTCCTTTCCATTATTCTGTCTTCAAGGTTACCCAAATGTTCAGCATGAAGTACAGCTCACCCTCTGCATTGATTGTATCTTACAAATTTTTACCAGATTTCTTAAGTATGTTCCAACTTGTTTTACCAAGGTCATTAAGAAAATATTAAATGTAGTCAAGCTCAAGATGTTCCTTGTGACTTTCACAATTATTCTGTTTGCAGTTCAATATTTTCCCTTTCACTATGGCTGCTGGTTGTTTATTTTACCTTTAATCACTAAAAAAAAAAAAAGTTTATAATGCTTATTCTATCTCCCATCTTCATGTGAAATGAAGATTTTTCCATATGACATTGTATCAAATAACCTAAAACCTAAAGATTTATTTGGTGCTTTATTAGTTTATCTGTTATTTTATCCATGAGAGATCTGAAAAAATAATCTCATATTTTGGTCCCATTGCTTTCTTAGTAGGTTTTTCCATTTATTTTTCCTCTTTATTTGCATATTTCTCCATTATAAGTTCTCAAGTCCTGACTTCACTGAGGTTTATTCTTTCCTTTCTTTAGAGAATACTATATTTCCTTTTTTCTAATAATACACTTCTATCCTGCTATTAAAAATTGTCATGACTCATGCTTTCAGTGATCAGTTATTTGCCAACTTAGGTTTTTTAATTGTCTAGTTTTTTCAGTCTAAACATGTCCTAGTCTTTTACAACTTTTTTCCAGTATGCACTGCTATTTCTGTGCATTAATTTTTATATTTTTTCCTGTAAGATTAATGTAATCATTGCTGTTATTATAAAAACAGGAGGGAAAAACGTAAGTATAGTTGTTTTGAGTAATGCCTAGACTGCCTTTTATCTTTTACTCTGTCAAAGAAGTGCAGTTTTTCCTTCACATGTTTATTCATTTTTATTTAATTTATATGGTTGAAGAAACTGTTCCCATTTGTTTTTAAATCCTTTGCAATACTGAATCTGGATTATCCTTTGGGATCTGTTACTGACCACTCTGACCAGTTTTCTCTTCTCAGTCCTCTTATTTGTTTGTTTGCTTATTTTATGTTCATATCCTTTTTAGGCTTAATGTATCTTCTGTGATGCTTATTTACTATTCAGGTTTGAAGTATTTTCCTGTAAGAGATATATGTTCCGCATAAACTTTTGCATATTTTATTTAAAAAAAATAGTATCATCCAATCCCAGCATTTCAGTTCAGCTGTCTTGATTAATTTCTTTGTCTTCCAAGAACTATTTTGAATTAAAAAAAGTAATAAATGAGACAACTTTAGTCTATCTCATCTTATTTTCTTTTCACCCAAACCCAAGATTATTTTCCTAGTAACGAATTTTTGTAGTATTTATGATACTTCTCCAAATCAAATTAAAAATGCATCCACTTTTCTTAATTCATTGATATTCTATAAAGCAATCCATTGGATGTCATATTCCAAAGTTATCTAAGCCTTGCCATTATTACATTATCATTAAGGAAGCTTTAGAAACTTACTTATCAGCATCTCTCTCAAGAACATAGGAACTATCATAATTAAAAGGAACATTTCTGAAAGGATATGAAAACTCCACGCTTCAGAGTTTAGCAATGTTTTGTTGTGATACCCAGACACAATGTATTGTGTGTTATGAATGCTATCAGGCCTGGAATGAACACCAGCTTGGTGGTACTAGGATGCTTGATCTATCCATTCAGTCTTGCCTTACACAAGGACAACTTCCACTGCAGCCCTCCTGACTGCAGAAGCAATACAACTTATTGCATAGCCAGAGCGACACGTCTGAATTATTGCCCTGTGCCAGCAGCACTGCGTAAGTGCAAGGGTACTTGATAGGGACCCCTGCGTTGCCCCACTCACAGGACTTCCACACTGTACCATCCCTTTTCCAGCCACTTGACTGTCCTTTTTGCCACCCTTGTATATCCCTTTCATAGAATCATAGAATGGTTTGGGTTGGAAGGGACCTTAAAGATCATATACTTCCAACCCCTCTGCCTTGGGCAGGGGCACCTTCTACTGGACCATGTTGCTCAAAGTTCATTCCAACTCAGACTTGAACAATTTCAGGGAGGGGATATCCACAACCACTCCGATCAACCTGTTCCAGTGCCTTATCACCCTCTGCTTCAGCCTTCTCCCAGGTAAACAACTCGCCTCTAATTACATTTCCTCTGTCAGTCCCCATTTTGCCACATCTATAACCAAATTTGGCATTTTTGATACCTTACCTACGTAACCTTGCTCTTAAATGGTGTTAGTGATGGGTCCACAGTGATCCCCTCCAATTATCTGTTGAGGCTTGGCTCCTGTAGCCACCTGTGTGACACCATCATCTGCTATCTCTTGTCTGATGCTCACACTGTTGGCTGTCATGTCCAGCAGTTCTTCAATCTAAGTCCAGAGGATTTCATGTCCCATTCCGTTAGTGTGACCGCAGGCCAGTGACCTGGTCATTAGCCTGCAGACTTAAATGTGTTGAGGGCAGCTTGTTCTGCAAACCCACTAGAATGGTATTCCTGTACCTTTTTCTGATGTACTGGTGTGGACAGTCAGTAGGGTTGGGTTTTTTTCAATTGCATATATGATCCAGCATGCTAATCTCATCCAACCCAAGAATGAATGAAGCACGATTAGATAACAAAGAAGAAAATAATAATTTAGCTTGTATTTTTTCAAGTGGACTCATCTTCCCGAATGTCACACAGTATGATTTCTTATCACTAAAGCTGCATTTATCATATTTCATTTTACAGACTGTAGAGAAAGAGCCATCTACTTTTTTACATTCATGCACTTGAATATTCACACGGCATTGATAACAGTGTCTGTGACTTGAAAAATAGTCTTCAAAACATGCTAGCGTTTGGGGAACTCAGTGAAGTGTTCTGAGACTTTCTGATAAGTTTCTAATTTTATCTGAAATCCTATACCAATAAACAATCTAGTAGAAAGCAATCATTTCATACAACCTTGTACAATTTAGTACCCGTTATTACAGCCTAAGTGTCCCTTCATCCAAATTATGTTATAATGTTAGGGCTTCAAGGAAAAGAAGATAAAAATGTATGTGCAATTTTGTTATTAAGAATTTCTATAGGGTGGGAAATCGATGACTTTATGCAGAACCAACTGTCTTGTATTGTTAGTGAGAGCATATAAACAGTAAATTGCTAACAAACTGTTGCAGGCCTAGTGTGTAAACTAGAAAAATAAAACAAATATGACAGCAATCCCTTGAGTTCCTCTTGAAGAAAATGTCTTGGACATTGTTAATCTGAAAACTCACATTTTTTATGATCTTTCCATGCTTGATTTTAAGCACATACTGTACCAAACATTACAAGTTCAAACTATTAGAAAGTACTTCTGTTCCGGTAGTCTTTTTCCCAAAGGTGCTATCTATAAGGAGTTCAGCCTGATAAATCAATGAACTCTAGTAGTAAATCTAGAGTATCGGGGATAGGTCTTTTCAGTAACTTGTCAGTGAATTGACTTGAATTGAAATTAATCTGCTCTCAGCAATTGGTTTGTATTTATGTATTCCAAGGGACTTCACATGTACTTGAAGTCTCCACTAGAGTTTGCAGAGGAAAGACTCACATGAAATGAAAGCATCATCCACTGTGGTTTGTGTCATGTTAGTTTATCTTGTGAATTTTGCCTCTGGAATTTTATCTCCCACCAAATCCCTTACCATAATTATAGATTTTACCAGTGTGTTACTCATATGGCTTCAAGAATTAAATCAAACAAAAGCCATAGTCTGCTATCTAAAATGGGTGTGGTTTTTTTAAAGTCACAACAATATGTCTGTCAAATGTTGATAGGCAACTTTAGTATCACAGTTCTTTTCCTACACAACAACTTCCCTTGAAAAAAATGAAGCCAGACTATTTCTTCTGTCATGCAGCCTCTTAAAAAACATATCTGGAATGCATTGACTTTGGATTTTTCACTGTCCTTCAACACAGTAATTTTATTTATTTATTTAAGTGGAAGTTTGTGGGGTTTTTTTTTTTTCCCAGATAAGGATTCTTAAAATTTTACTTGCATAGAAAAGTTCAAACACTGCATTGTACAATTCCTGTGACACATATTCTGAAAAGAGCCACCTGGGAGAGCCTTTGAAGTTGATGCTTTGATGTGTCATTCATTTTCTTCCATGTTTAGTTGTAATTGCTTGGAGGTCACTGTATTTTGTCCTTATTCTACTTTCCTGTAAATTCACTTTATGTAGAGTCCCTTGTTATCACTGAACTGGTAGAATAAAAAGAAGAAACTGAGCCAGGGCTATTTTAAGGACAAGAAAAACAACAAAATGCCTGATGTTGACATTTAAATGGTTTTTAATGATTCATATTGTACAGTATTTGGATAACAAGTATATTGACTTTCTTTCATTTTACTTTGAATTCAAACTCTCCAGAGACTTTTGGTAGATCTGTTTTATCTAAATGTCAGTATCCCAATAAAAAGGAGTATTATAATCATCTCTTCTTGACCAATACACTCATGCAGGAACCAGGAGTAAACTCAGTTCATTGTCCACTCTAAGAGACAGATGGACATGGTCACCTGCAGTTAGTCTAAAAACAAATGAATTTTATGAAAAAAAAAAAAATAGTTCATCATTCATCTCCCCTTGACAATAATAATGAGAGAAAAGGCATCTTATCAACAAGACATGAGTAACCCACAGTTTGGGAAGACTCCAGGCAGAAAATGCAAGACCGAAGCTCAAATCTCTGATGCATATTTTACATAAACCAAATAATTTAAAACCTGAATATACATGTCATACTGTATAAATCAGTGCTTTAATTGAGGTTTTTTTTTTGCTGTTTTTGCTGTTGCTCTGCTCCTCTTCTCTCCAGTTGTACAAAGTGTTCCATCCTGGGTCTGATGAAGGTCTGATGAATTTGGTTAGCAATTTTCAGCTAAAAGGCAACAGTTTTTTCCTAAGTTTTCCAGCAACTCTGCTATTTGCTCTAAGTATGTCTAAGAGCCAAGTCTTAGAATTAATAACCTACAGTAAGTGAATATATTATAAATTCCAGCTACAGCTATTATCCTTACGGTGTCATTTCTGAATAAACATTATTAAGGATGTTTTCAGGTCGACAACCACTTTATATGACAGCAGAATTTTCTCCACAATTTCAAAACAAAACAGAAACTTCAGATTTAGCAGACTGGGATAATTCATCCTGAGAGATCCAGACTTCAGTCCAGACAGACCGTATTTTTCCTTCTTCACAAAACCAGTCTGATTACATAGATTCAAATATACACTATCAGTTTCCTTTAACTAATCCACTCTATTAGATACAGTCAAAGTGACCCCAGCTCATCTCAGGTGCTATAAATCACTTTTGCTCATTGGCCATGTGTTCTGAAATCGATAATGTTCCAACACTAAACAACTGTTTTACTGGTCTTCTCTCCTTGTTAACATTTTACAGCATTCTGCATAATAGATGATAATCTCTCACCAGATAAAATGGTAATAGAAGTTAATTCTTCTTGCAGATAGGAATTAAGATCGTGCAGTTCTTTGTCCCATCATCTGGGATAATGGTAGGATTTTTGAAATATTAGATACATTTTGTTCTCTTCACAAGATGTTCATGCACTAGAGTGTACACAGTGGAGTTAACAGATAAGCCATGCCCTGTCTTAGACTTGTTCTATGACAGGAAAACTAATTTTTTAATTATGTAGGATGTATACGTCTAAGTTTCCAAAGTGAAGAGTAAGTATGTGTATTTTAACCTTCCAAAGGCATGTAAATACAGCAGATTCTGAATTAATATTTTCTTGGTAGGCTTTTTTTTTTTTACACTTTATTTGTACATACCAAAAAAAAACCCCAAAACTTTTCTGAAGATGTGAGAAATTAAATTCTGGCATTGAATTATAATCTGTGAGTCTGGCTGTAATCTTCCTACAAGGATTTTAAATTTGATTTACATTATTAATAATGAAACTGTCTTAGAATTATTTCAGTTCAGCTTATTTTCTCTATGTAAGATGCTTAAGTCTGAATTTATTATGCAAAACACAAGAACGCTTGTTTATACTGCTAAGAATGGAGTGCCTTAGCTTTGCACTGTAAAGATGGTGCCTTATTGTAGTGGAGGCCATTTAAAATTTTCCTTGGTTTTTCATTTTATGAAGGGGTTCTAGTATACAAAGCGTGTTATTTAAACAACAAAAGAATTTGATAGCAGCTATGGTATGACTTTAACTTGCATTTATGAACCCATTGTAAATCTGTTAGCACCTCTGTTACATTTGAAATGGACCAGCTTTGATTTTTCATTGGAGGGATTTCCTGGCACAAAAGAACCCCGTTTTCAATCAAAGAGTATAATGTATCTTGGAAAGCAGGTCTCCGTAGAGGCTAGAGTGAAACAGAGAATAAAAATCCCCTGCTTTTACCAAATTTCTAGAGATATCCAGGTATAATTAAAATTTCTTTCTTTTCTTTTCTTTTCTTTTCTTTTCTTTTCTTTTCTTTTCTTTTCTTTTCTTTTCTTTTCTTTTCTTTT
>JAAGNO010026511.1:70275-84535 GCA_033439905.1 Ceryle rudis
TTCCTTTCCTTTCCTTTCCTTTCCTTTCCTTTCCTTTCCTTTCCTTTTCTTTTCTTTTTTTTTTTTTTCCTTATGTGTTCCAAGCACTGCACTAAGCTCAGCAAAATTCATCTCTGGTTTTTATAACCACTTTTTGTAGTCATATTCACTTATGTGTCTGAATATGGAATTAAATGCTGTATCTCCATTTAACTGATTGCATATTTATTTTTGAAAGCTGTAAGATCAAGGATAGAATCTGGTCAGTTTTCTGACATTTAAAAATTGCTGATACATAGTAACATTAGGATAAACAGTCTCCAGCACTTCTTTTTCATTCTTAACTTTGAAGCTAAAGTAGATTCAAAATATTTAGTAATTGTTAGTTTGTTTGTTTGGGTTCTTTTTTTCCAGACTATTGCATTAAAATGAGTATTTGGTAGTCCCTGAGCTTCCAGGACTGAAGAGGGATATTTGCAGAATGATCTATTATTATGCAGCATCACTAAAACATGATGCATTACATAATCATATTAGCTGATATGTTTACAGTGCATAAACCCTGTCTTCAGGGGCAGAATACAGGATTTTTGAGAGCTGTATTTGAACTGATGTTATTAAACATAATTAAATTTTCTTGTGTGTTTGCACTGTTTATGGTAAGAAATGCCCACCTATTTTGCTGCTGGTGTTTTCTGAAATAACTATTAAAGCTGAATTTTCCTCAAGTCCCCTTTAGATTTTAAAAGAGTAAATGTCTCACACTTTGCTTAAGGAAAACATCACCACCTCCCTGGCATGTTGTAGGTTCCTCAGGGGATTTGTGGAGCTCTGCAGATGCGTTGGGAGCTGTGTCAGACTGAAGAAAAAAACCTGAACACATTGTTTCTTAGCCCATTGACTCGCTAGACTTTTTACCTGTACAAACTCCAACTGTTCGTACAAGAAAATTTAGGGAAAATGGCTGGTTCTGCCAATGCAGTAATTATTACTTATGAAAATAATTAGCTTTTCCCCTTGACTGCCTTTACTAAGGGCAATAATCCCCCAAAAATAAATAAAACCACATTTTTTGTCTAAAGGTTTGCTACTTCATCATGAAAACCTTGAATGGGAAAACTGGGCCAGTCTTTCATGGAAAACATGCAGAGTTATTTAGTTTGGATGAAGATATATCTTGTTTCCTTGATGTTCTGTTATTCCAGCTGTGTTTATTAACAAGTATATTTTCAAAATGGCCTATGATATCAGTCTGACCAACTTTGCAAATAATTTATAATGTGTTCCTTCTAAATTTAAGCTTTTAAAGGGACATTTTTTTTTTTTTTGCTTTGTTTCTAGTTTCTTCCACTGAAGTTTACAGCCTGCTCTTACTTGCGTTAGTAGATTTTATTAGGTCTGCAGCACCACCAGCATTCAGATTTAAATTATAATTGATACTACTAACGTTATAAAGTAAGGACCAGTGAATGCCTAGTTTCCCAACAAATTCAGGATAACTTGTTCACATTTTAATTTAGATAAAATACTGGAATGAACAACAGTCTTTTTATCATGTTTGTGGTATTTGTTAACTCTACAAATCTTTTTCAGTTTATGGCTTTAAAAAGTATTCATTGGTGCTACAACAGTCTGTTGGATCAGTATAATTAGATACCTTTCCATTTTCAAAATTCAGACCTCTGAACCAGCTCCATGTTTATATAAAAGGAAATCTGTTCTTCGATCCAAGTAAAGCTAAAATGTATTTTAATAGAACGGAGAGTTGATTTATTGTATCAACGCAGTGAAGTAGCAAGCTTTAAGAAATAATGCTGAATATTCTGGTTTCTGTTTAAAATAACGCATGGCTCTTTCATTACCACTCCCAAAGGCCTGCTTCTTTATTTCTGTAGCTGTAAACCATGCAGACAATGCATGCAATTTCTCATGTGATTTCATCAGAAGTAAAAATTCTTGCTGTATGTAAAGCTACATAACATCTGGAAATGATACTGTTGTTTCAGATAGAGATGTTTTAATTGAGAGGCACTGAAAAGACTAACTCCTTTTCACTGTAAATAGATGGGGATGGGTTAAGAAAACAAGCATAAGAAAACTAGGTGTGTGTGTGTGAACATACATTTATCTGGGGAGGGAGGGAACAGGTTTATTAAGATAATCCAAAAGAAAAAAAAAGCTTTCCTTTGCTTTAGCTGTGTAGGGTGTCAAAGTCTAGAGGCTGGGCTGGTCACTAGAGAGATGACAGATTACTCTCTGTTAACGCCTTTCAATTCCCAAAAGGGAAGAGAAAGGGAAATAAGGGAGAGAGAATTATGCATTAGAAAACTGAAATAGTTTTAATGATAATAATAAAATAAACAAAGATGTACAAATCCAATACTGAACCCAACACCCCTGACGGCAATTACATCACAGTCATTAAAGAAGAGGCTTGACCCTCAGTTTTATACTGAATATGATGTATATGGGATAGAATCCCTTGTTGGTCAGTTAAGGGTTACCTGTCCTGGCCACTCCCTGGCAGGTATGGCCTTTTACCCCAATGTGGTACACAAGATTGAGGAGTGACCTTGGTCTGCAGAGGAGCAAGTCCTTTCTGCACACCCCAGCCCTTGGTAGTAACTCTAAACATGGAGCATTGTCAGTGCTGGAAACAGAGACTGAGAAAATATGCTGTTACCTGCAGAAAGTGCGGTGACTTAGAAGAGATAGTTGAAAAGTAAAATCACTGAACAGAATTAGTTCTGTTCTAACTCAAACCAGGACATTGAGTCATCAAGTTCTAGAAGCACTAAGGCAAATGTTATATCAGTTTGAGGATATCTTGAATTGTCACCCTTAAAGTACAAAGAAGGATTTTAAACTGTCACAATCAACACTCTTATGCAGTGTGATAACTCACTTAAGGATGCTGATTTTTTTTTTTTCATTTTTTTAATAACCACCAATGCTGTTTGTCAGCCATAACACTACTTAAAGTCACTCTCATACACACAAAGTCTGTAGCTTCAGTGTGATTTGCAGAAGCAGTGGAAATGGCTGCTGTCAGCTTCAGAACAGATGAGGAACGAAAACTGCCATGAACCTTGAGAACTTAATATATCACTAAAGACAGTTAATTTAGCAGCCATGACCCACATAGGCAACAGAATTAATAACAAGTCTGTTCAGCAGTGATGTTCTCCCTGCTGTGCCATTGGGAGTGCAAGTCAGTACTCTGACTTAAGCAGTGTTTCCTGTACAGCCTGCTCTGGCTCTGCCTCTTCATCCTCTCCCTCTGTTTCATGGTAACCAGTTACTGTATTTCTAGACTGATTATGTGGTTATTTTGATTAAGGCATGTTCTAAATCTCTGTAATGTGTTTACTGAAACAAATTTTGGGGTTACAACATGAAATAGAGATAGGAATGATTTCAGATCCTTTTAGTGTTGGACCCTTGTATTCCATTTAGAAAGTACTAGATTTACTCCTGACATCTGTCCTTTTACGTAAAGTAGAATTAAAACAGTTGGAACAGAGCTTTTGTCACAGGTGTATAGTGACTGTATAATGATAAGACAACTCTTGCACTGTTTCTGGGTTTATTTTCCAAGATCTTCTTGCAGTGTTCTTTTCTGTAAAGAGATCCCTTTGCAATACTGCTGAAATGAACTCACCAAATATACAGCTGGATAAAACAGCAGGAAAAAAACAAATATAATACAAAAAAAACCCAGCAGGTTTCTATCCAGGCTACCTCAAATAAATTTTCTTGGCAAAGACTGAAATTGTCTTACTCTGAAAATAGCTGTATCCGTTGATACTTAATCACTTTCACATGTTTAAAATGCTGGAAATAACAATAGGGGTCTAAACCACCAAACAAATAGTAATATTTCTAAATGATTTATCCATTTCAGAGTTACTTTTATAATGTATTTGTAAACAGAGATATTTTAAAAATTGTGAGCATTTCTTGTAATTTACAACAGAATTTAAAGGTTATGTTCCAAACTACTAAAATTTGCTAGTTTGGAAATTATAATCGTAGCAAGACTTTTTCAATTACAGAAGTAATGTTTTCCCTTATATAATGTATGCAAGAAAAACCCCTCATCCCTAGCTTACATATTAAATAGAAACAAGATAATTAAATCTCTTCAAGTGCATGTCTTCAGTTGTTTTAGTGCAAGTATGTATTTGAACAGTCTGATTTCATAACTGGAGTCACAAATTGATTTAACTTCAGTGATTTTTTTTGCTTATTTGCTTGCTCACTTCATTTTTATCTTGGTTAAATAAAATCAGCCAGCTTTACTTTCTGTCAAAGATTGCCATGCAGGTTTTTAGCCCTGTAGCTTTGTAGAGGTGAAAACTCGGTCCACCAACTAGAGCTCTATATGCAATACAGATACACCCCAGAACCTGTGACTGTAGTTTCAGGCTTGAAAACAAGCCAAGTTAGATATGGAGGGAGAAGGTTAGATGAGCTGGTAGAACTGGAATAAAGAAAATAACAAAAACTAGGTAAGATTTCAGGCATACAGAGCCCTCTGTCAGATCTGAAACTGAAAGAACATAAGTCTAAGATGAGAACAATTGCTCTGCTCTGAGCAACCTGATCTAGTTGAAGATGCCCCTGCTCACTGCAGTGGGATTGGAGTAGATGACCTTTAAAAGTCCCAAGCCAAAGCATTCTATGTTTCTATGATTTGTCTAGAAAAATGTCAGTAAGATCATCTGAGGAAAGAAAGGAGACTGGGCACCTGTGGAATACTGGAAGTATTATTCAGGGAAATAGAGTTGATATGATGTTTTTCTCCTACGGGAAGGCTAAAGATGTAAATTATAGCCTGTGTAACATAGAGCAGATTAACTAAGGATGGAAGAAGGAAGGGTCAGAACAGAGAAATATTGCATAGTGTTAAAGAAATCTCTGTGGACATTTCTGAGCACCAGGACTGTCAGTGAAAATGGAGGGGACTTTCTGTGGGAAATGTTCTCCCACTGGTAGCTGCTGCTTTCCCTTTGCCAGTGTCTGTGGATGTTAAATACATTTTTGCCACCTTGGGAAACAGTGGATGGCAACCTCCTTGAAGGTTCTGATGATACTTAAGACTGCCATGTAGGGCTGTTCAGTCTCCCTGGAGTGTTTGGGACTTGGGTTTTAAAAAGAAGCACTTTATCCTTTAGTATCTAAGAAGTTTTTAGAGAGGATTTTGAAGAATACACTTTCCAATTATGCATTTGCATTTTCTTCAAGTCCTTTGTGAATTTGGGCCACAGTAATCTCTTCTTTGTTTTCCTTCTCTTTGAATCTCAAAGTATATATCTGTCAAACAGTTAAAACCAGTACGAAAACTTTGTGCCTAAAGGACATTTAGTTCTAGTCAAACATTCAATATTCAAAAATATTTTGTGACTAATTTTGGGGAAGTATGACCTCATAAGAAAATACACTCTGCCATGAGCATATACTGATAGGAAAGAAAAGATCGGGGAAAAGGATCCTGTATTAGGTCATCATCATACTTTAAACTAATGTAATTGTGTTCTTGTGTTCCTTGTATACTATCACTTCATCTGCACAGCTGTTTACATAAACACTTCAGTGCAGAATTGGCTGGTTAGTGTATTGCATATTGCATTTGGTGAAATACTTTGTTCTTGCATTTCCAAGTCTCGCTTTCATGTTTCTATTAACCTTGAATAGCAATTAATTTACTAGATATGCATCCCCAGTTTTGTTTTGTTCCCTTTCCCATACGTATTCGGGAGTTTTAAAGGTTTCATATCTTTGAGAATTGAGAACTTCTTTTTTATTTTGCCTCTTTAACTTTTTTTATATTTTCCTATTCCATTATTTTTTTCTATCTTCCTAAACTTTTATATGTTTTTCTTGCTTTAGTCATCTTCCACTCAAACACTTTTCTTTGTCTGGTCTCCTATTTACTCTGATATTGTCCCATTTCTTTTCTCCAATATTTTGTACTTCCTCCTTTTTCTCAAATAGTTCCTTCAAAATTTATAATTCCACATCCTGTCACAGGACATAATCACAATGGAAGAAAGGAATGCTCCCTAATTGCTAGTTTAGTGAAGCAAGAAGATGTTAAAAATGCTAGTTAAAAAAAAACATTAAAAAAGTAATTCTGAGAATGCGAAACACAATGTACTGTTTATTTTCCTGAAGTCATCTTTAAGCCATCTAAGCAGCCCTCTGACAAGAAAGGCTTAGAAAATTTTTGCATAATTAAGAGTGAGTTTAGGTGGACATTATTTTTGTAGCTTCTCTTCCTCCTTAGCCTTTCAAATTTAGTGAAAGGAAGGGCATGAGAAGAATGATCGAAGAGATGGCCCAGGGGGACGTTTGGTAATTTTAGGCCTACAATAGAGAAAAGTGAACACTATTTCTCTCACTCTTTTACAGGAGAGATGTTTGGAGTATTTAGCAGTAGGCTATTGATCATTTCTGACTTACTGCTGCACTGTTCCTTTTTAATCCCATTTGGCTGTTATATATGAAATGTTTGAAGTTTTGATACTGCAAGCATTTCTATGTAGTTCAACAAAAAGACTACGAATCTTATGTAATTAATGCTTGTCAGCATACCTGTGCATAAATGACCTTTTTATAATGAGCTGTACTTCCAAAGTCTTTCAATCCCTTACTGCACGGGTTTTTGCTTGCTTATCCTATGCATTAAAACAATTTCAGTTTGCTTTCCGTGTGTGAGGTGCAATCTCTCAAAGAAGTAAACACCTTAAGACAGAGCAGTAGAAACATACTCAATAGTATTTGTTCATCTTTGTGTCTTTATATCACATAACAACATAAATGTCTTCAAAATTGTGTAGTATTGGGTGAACCTGCCCAAAAGAATCCATAATTAGAAAGGTAAAGTTGCACTGAGAGGAAAAAATGAAGATTGACAACTGTAACCTGCATAGCTATCAGGAATTTTAATGTTTTTCTCAGGAGAAAGATAAAGGTCAGTCAATGTGTATTGCTAATAGAGAGGTGTGTAGAGAAAGGAATTTCATTTTCACAACTTCAAAATTTGATTTGGTTCTGAGTGGGAGTGAAACCAAACAATTTCGTACTTCTCCAAATGGTGGGCCCTGAGTCTGACATAGAGACTGCAAGCTTTGAGCTTCCTTGGAAGGAACAGTTCTTATGATGGCTTGTCCTGTAGCAGGGCAGCTTGGCATCCGTGGGGTGCTTTCCCCCAGACAACACATTATTCTCACCCAGGTTACAATAAAAATGAAGTTTCTCTGTACTGTGCCCAGTGAAGAGCTGTACAGATATTCATGCAATATTAGGTTGTCTCAAGAATTATTCAGATTATTATATAAAGAGATATGGAGTTTAGATAAACTAGGTTTCCATACTTGGTTTGGTAGAGTAGAACTAAAATGGATGAATGCTCCAAGATGAAAATGGAAAGTGAGCAGAAAATATCTAAGAAATGGAGATTCATCCGCTGCTTTATTCTCCACAAAGCTCTACAGAATAAATATACAGTGATATTTCCTCTACGAATATTTGGGGAAACATACCCCATTTTCCTATGGGGTAAATAATCACAGAAAGAAATTTCTAGAATAAAATACAGCTCTATAGAGGATAATTATTGCATTCTGAATAGCTTCAAATAACTTTTAAACTCTTCTCACATATATATCTAATATATCTATTGACCTTCTTTTTAAATTCTATCAATACATATTCAAATATGCCAGAAATAAATAACTGAAAGAAAATTCAGAAATTCCTGTTTCAGGAAAAGTAATTTGCTAAAATCTTAACTGCTTCCCAATTTCTTCTTTTCCTTGTGAACATCCTCCCAAACCTCTTTTTGTTCAGAGCTGGTCAGCAGACTTTTCTCTGACTTTCTCCATCTTCAGAGTAGGATATGCTTTAGCTAACAATCCAGCATAAATACACATGCAATTGTATCTGTTCTCCTGCCTCCTGTCTCAAGGTCAACATGTGCCTACCTCTCCTCTTTTTTCTTCTACCATTGCTGCTTTCTTTTCCAATTTCAAAGACTTAGAACTCAGTTGGGAGCTATGACATTTATTAGCAGATTTTTTAAATGGAAGAATAATCTGGATCCTCTAGTATGAAGATATGGGTGAAAGAACAAGACAGATTTAGATTAAAATATCCAAAAAGTTTGTCAGTATCTGCAAGGTTAAAACATTTCTAAACTGTCCTCAGCATCCCTAAGATCTTGATTCAATTGCCTAAACATATATGTCTGGTTTTAAACTGAGGCAATTTATTGTTGCCCAGGATAAATACAGAGAGCTGGCAGAGAGGTCATAAAACTCATGAGACCACTAATGTCTTCCTGTAGAAGGGCCACCCAGGATACTAAAGACATTCCATATGGTGCTTGACCAGTAGGACAACCAAGGAAAGGTCCTGAGAAATATAATCGGTGAAGCCTAGACAGTTACTAAGATTACCCTAAAGTGGTGGTTTAACAGATTAGCTCTCCAGATCACATATTCAGTGTTGACTTGATTTTAATAGATTAATTAGTGATGTTTTGCATATTTAGGCACCCACTTGCCTTCATGTAGGTGTCCATCTGTAGCTGAATCCCACCCAAGATTATAATCACACAGGGCTTTGAGGAACATGGTAAAACTGAGGAGTTGCCCCAGATGAATGAAAACTACAGCTGGTAGATGAAAAGTGTCACTTGGAGCTGAGACTTTAAATTGGCTTTGGTAGGATGAAGTGGAGTCGCTATAAAGAAGGCTATTAAGACCATCTAGAATTTAAAGTGAAGGAGAAATAGGCAAGGAAGAAATGAACGAGGTAAGAACGGAGTGTTCTGTCTTTAGGCAAGGAAGTTATAAAATATAAGTGGAGGGAAAACAATGATGGTTTAAATAAAATTATATATACCGTGTTTAGATATAGATTTATACGTGTACAGTTATATAATACAGTTCACAAGAGATATAAGCATACATAAAACTCAATGTATATACACAATGTATCATATATAGAGAAATATAGAATGGACAGTACTAAAAATGCCCCAAATGTGATCACTTTTGCTGTATGACTTATTTCACCACAGTAATGAAGAAACCACTGCTTCCTGTTCTGGTCTTTTAATCATTCTGAAGCACTTGATTCAATGCCATCGCATGATGTGTCGAGCTTTTGAACTTGGCAGCTATAGGCTCTTTCTTTGCTTCTCACACTCATGAATATATATTGTAAGAATGTGTAGGAAGATTTTCCATGACTCACGCAGAATATGTTATGTAACAGTATTGTAAAAATTATATGACCTTTCCATCTGTCTCTGACTATCATAGATCTCCTCCTAAAAAAGTAACTTTTCAAGATTTAAATAGAACCGTACAGCTGAAGTCTAAGCACAAATAATAAGCGGTAATTTTCCAAGTTAAGCTATTATACCTGGAGAAGTCCTGAGGAAAGACAGTCTTTGTGACATATATGTAGTTTGGAAGAATGTTTTCGTTCATAACAAACGAAAATGTTTGGGTTTTGTCCAAGCTCTTCCCTAATAACAGGCACGGGGAGAAGATTATTTTTGAACATTTAGAATCCATCTTTATTTACCAATTAAGAGACAAAAGGAGAAGTAACCTTTAAAATAGATAAGAAACAAAAGGTAAGGAGAATTCTCATAGATCAAAAATGACATTTTGACTTACCCCTCAGAATTAATCACAAAGTATCTCAGACTCTGGGAAACATCTGTAATAAACTGAGAAACATTTCCAAGGAAGTAAAGCAGCTCCAGTTTGCACTAGAATTCTCAGGTGCAGATTTGTTGTAGCAAAATCTGCACTCCGCATGAGCTTAATATATGATAAGTATTTTAATCTTTCTGTTACAATTGTCTGTAATTGTTTTTTGCTTATCTTGTTCCATTTCTACATGACTTATGGCAATGCAGAACTGTTCTGGTATATTGTCAAGAAGGTCTTAGATGTTCATTTGTGAATGGTTCATGTTTGAAAATGAAATATTAAGAATATCACTGGTCAGAAACTGAGAACATTTTCCTTTTTTTTTTTTTTTTAAATGATGTTTCTGCTCTTTTTCAATTGTAACAGCATTTTTTAAATATAAATCAGCCAGATGAATTTAAAGAATTGATACATAACAAGAGCTTTCTTTTTGAGCTCCTTATGTGAGCATAGAAACACTTCCAAGTGATCACTGATGTCACAGATATGTGTGTTTTTGTCAGTGTACGCCAAAACAACAATCCCATCCCTGCTGACTGCATACATCAAAGAAGTAGCCTAAGCTCCATCTTCAACCATGGGATGTGACTGAGAGGTTCACAGTCGTCTTAGTCTACCTGTTCTGGTAGTAGAGAGGTAGATTGCAGTAAGATTGTGGTGATGCTAACAAGATGGGAAGAGGTGGACAAGTCTGATATTCTATCATTAGACTGATATTAAGTATACAAGTAATAGTGAGGGTGGATGTTGTATCAAATGGAGATGTGGACTACATTTTTATTTTCAGGTTATACTACTTATTTGGTAAGTGAAAATTAAAGAATGTATATTAGTTTAGCGTGTTTCCAAAGGCAGGCTTGCAATCATGTAGAAAAAGCTTTAGAGTCCTTCATTCCTTTCTGTGTTTTCATGAAGAAGGAAAATTAGTCTTGGTTTGATTTTGTTGGCTTTTTTAAATTTTGTGCTCAAAAGCAGGAAAGCCTGTACATTTCTGTTTTGTTTAACAGTTACTATCTCCTGATGCAAGTGTTGACCTTTTGTTGTGGATCAAATAGTGAAAAAGATCAAAATGTTATTTTGAGGAATGATTTTGTGTGGGAAATTGTTTCCACTGCTTTTAGATCAAAAAGTCTTGTGCCCCTGCAAGAGGAATTTTTAGGATGCTTGAAATTTAGAGAGAACACATTTCTTTCACAGTTTACTACTATGTTTCTGGTACAGATGGCAATTCAATACTTAATGTCGTATAAAGAGGCAGAGGCAAAGGCAAATGCCTTCTCTTGGAACTAAATCCGTATATTCATACTTGTAGGAAGAAGATTCGTTAGGATTTACATAATTCAGACCTCCAAAGGACAGCGATAAAATTGCTTTTTCCTTCTCTAGATATAGTAGATTTTTCCCTTTAATGTTCCTATGTACCTGTTTTACAAAATGTTGCATCATTTTAAGAAAACTCTCAATCAGAGTCCCTGGGGAAAAATGTATCTTTTTAACAGATTTTTTATCTTCTTCATTCAGAGTCTTAACATCCAGCTGATTCAGACAGTACCTTCAAATTAATTGAACTACATATCCACATGTTTTACACTATGAACAGATGGAGATCAGCCTGGGGAAATCAGTTGTGTTCTCCTTCTAACACTGTTTATTAGACCATACATAACATTATGGGAGAAACTTTCTCTTTTTCAAAAGCTAGGCTTAGAAATTATGGCCTATAAAGTTCTAAAAAAGTGCATCTTATAGTATGGTTTTAGAATCAACATCTTTTGTGTACAAAGGAAGACAAAATTTCAACCAAGATATCTCTTGCTGAAAAAAGCAATAAAAAATTATTTTTCCTCTTGTTAGGATAGTAGAGAGATTAATCACAAAGGCAAAAACAGTCACTGAAGTTTCAGTGATGGAAAGTATGAGAAGAGGAGATGTGTAGGACTGGTTATGTGAGGTTGTTCTAGATTAAGTTGCAGTTAGGAACATGCTGTGGGTACTTAGTTCAGTGATTGTGTAAGTAGATCGAAGATACGATTCTCTGAGATCCTGGTGGATCCCAAGGAAACCTGAAAATAAATGTTGGTTGTTGGAGCTGAACATGGGAACAGCTGTCTGAAGTCTCTGTAGAAGTAGTACAAGAAAATTTTAAAAACTGGAAATAATAATGGATCTTTTATAGTAGAATTTCCTTCTATAGCACATCATGAAAAGGAAGGCAGGATCGGTCTTTACACTTGAACACTGTGCTTTATGGTTTCACACTTATGTGAGTCCCAAGCTTATATTTAACTGTTTGATGTGCAGTTTCCAGATTTTATGTAAACACTGAGCACCTAGATTCTTATTCAATTTTATCATCTACATTGCCTTTATCCCTATGAACAACACTTTTAGCTTGAACCTTGTTGCTTCCCGAGACTTTTGGTAAGTGTGATTGTCTCAGCTTCCCCTGTGTTGTTTATGGTGCATTTTGAAGTACCTTTCTCAACTGCTGCTTCCTACGTTGTCATCCCTCCCTCTTTTAGAATATGTGTCCTCTAATTCAAACTAGGGGAATGGAGGAGGCACTGCAGGTTTTGGACTGGGATATCTGAGTGGGACTGAGCTGGGCTGTGAGGCTTAGGCATGATTCTCAGTGTCTCTGGAGCTGTATCCCCCTGCCTCACAGGAGTGTTGTGTGGACAAACAAACCATATATTCTCAGGAGTTTGTTAGGATGGTGGTAAGGTCACATAAGTCATGACAAGTATAGAAATAGTGAAGAGCATCTTGGCCATTTTGCTCTGGGGAGGGAGCAGTAGTCTGTTACTACTACAGGCAATAGTCAGTAGAGAATTGCTGCAGTTCTACTATGCCATTAAATAGTCTTATAAAGGAGCAAAATGAGGTTATTTCAGCTGAGAATAAGCTAAATGTCTTAAAGGCTTCATTTAAAAATCATATGTTATCAATAAATCACTTTAAGATGTTGAATTATCTTTTTAAAATAATTGTGTGGTGCAGTAAACTACCTCCTCAAAGAGCTTTCATGCACATGGCCTAGAATTTTCATTTAACATATTCTTGCACACCATGACGCTAACAGGAACTGAGCTGAAGTCTAGCAGTTTTGCTTCAGTTATGTGAAAGAAAATAAGAGTTCCAATATGAACAATCTCATATATAAAAGGCTGAATTAAAAAATCCCTAAGCAATTTTGAAATTAATTGGTTTGCTGTGTGTTAAAGACTTGTTCTTTATTTGTAGATGAGAATTTTCAGTAATAGTACAGCAACCTGGAGAGCTAATAAGAGAAGTGAGATAAATTGAGTGCTCTCAGAAAAACTCATCTAAAACCCATTGAACTCAATCTAAATCTTTCTGTTGACTTCAGTGGGCTCAAGAGGAGGCCTATGTTTTAGTGGGAGGTAGATAAATGAGCAATTCTTCTGATATCTAAAGTTTCTAGGCCATTTAGAACATATTTTCATTTAACAGAAAAAGAAGGAGGAGGTTTGGGTTTTTTCTTTCCATTAATTAAATTGGCCCTATATTAAATTTGTCAGAGATTGCATGATATATGTGAGGAAGAAGTTGAGGATGAAAAGAACCCTGTTCTTCCTTATCTTTCTTCTTGTCATTAAATCACTTTAGTCAAGCATGGAAGTGCCAAGGTGGATGTGAATCAAACTCCATGGGTGGCAGGTGACTGCATCCCTGGGTTTCATGAGCACCTTTTATAGCACCACCTGTGTAGCTGCTTCATCTGTGAGCTCACCTAGTATTGCTTTAACTTCTCCATCTAGTACAGGAAAAGGAGTGAGAAAAGAGAGCACACGAGATGTAGAATTTACAATAAGGTGACAAAGTAATTTGACTAAGCGTTTCTGTTACGGATGCAGAAAGAAACCTGCACATTGACAAAAGTGTTCAGCTGGTGAAATACTAAGAAAAATATTTTCTGTATGTTTGTGTGCGAAGATGAAGAGTTGTAACGTACCTATTATTCCTGAATAAATCACAGAACAAGGCTGAAAGGTCTGGAAGTGACCATTTAATTGCCATTAACAGCAGAAGGCTAAGGCTCTCTCTAGGCAATAGAAAAGATCTTTATACACCTTTAGTGATACCAGCTCTTTACATTGTCAAACCATCGAGTATCTCTTTGTACATCAGTGGCATGACTGAGCCATAAGATTCTGGTTATGGCTTTTCTCTCCAGGATTCTCATTCTAATACTTCTAGCAATGTGATTTGGTTGAGGCCTCTTGGCATATGAAGTAAGACTACATTGTGAGAAAATAATGTTTCTCTTGTGAAAATCATCAGATGGAAATCTTATACATTAGACATACAGACATTCTACATATAGACAGCTGGCTTAATAGGAGTCAGCAGTGTGCCCAGGTGGCCAAGAAAGCCAGCAGGATCCTGGCTTGTATCAAGAATAGTGTGGCCAGCAGGAGAAGGGAAGTTATCATCCCCTTGTACTCAGCACTTGTGAGGCCTCATCTCAAATAGTGTGTTCAGTTCTGGGCCCCTCATTATAGGAAAGACATTGAGATGCTGGA
>JAAGNO010026511.1:84635-102364 GCA_033439905.1 Ceryle rudis
AGGGGAGGTTTAGATGAGATATTAGGAAGAAATTCTTTACAGAAAGAGTGGTGAGGCACTGGAACAGCCTTCCCAGGAAGGTGGTTGAGTCACCATCCCTGCAGGTATTTAAGAAATGGGTAGACCTGGTGCTTCAGGACATGCTCCAGTGGCAGGCACGTAGGGGGATATTTTGTGGTTTTGAAGTCGGTTTGATCAGGGTATTTGGGTGGTTTTTTGATCAGGGTATGGTTGGACTCGGTGATTTAGGAGGTCCTTTCCAACCATGAATATTTCGTGATTCTGTGATTCTGCGATACATGATTATACATTTTTTAAAATTAATATAAGCAGCGTACATTGGCCAAAGAAACACTGTTTTGTTATTACTTGTGTGACATGGTTTCTTTGTGTGCATTCTGGCAAAAGAAGGAAGAAATTCCTCTCTTCCATGATGTTATAAATAGGGATAGTTTTCAGAGCTCTGTTGTTTCTTGGTGTTTCAACTGAGACTTCTGAAAGAAGGGGGTTTCCTGCATCTTTGTGACCTGCTGTGGAGCTGCTTAAGGACATACAATCTATAAATAAACAAGCTCAATAGAGCTTCTTGTCACTACTTTTACTTCTGTCAGAATGTTTCCTCGAAAAGGCAAAAATACCGGGTACTGCTTGACGAAAGGATGACAATGGACTACACTCCACAGCTTTTTGCCAGAGCTTGAAAAACACAAAAGCATCAGAGGTAAAGAAAGAAGCAGCTGAAGTAAAATGTCAATGACAGAACAGAGGGGCATGTACTTGAATCTAAGTAATAATAACCACTAACCACTACTGGACCAGCCACTCGGTAGCTGTATCTTGCTATTTGTATAGCAGTTACTAGAAATGATGGTCAGAGAAAGGTATTCACAATAAAACCCCTATAACTTTGAGGGTTTGTGTTTTGTTTGTTTGTTTGTTTTGTGGGTTTTTTGTTTTGGTTTGTTTTTTCCTTGTGTCTATTTTTATTGATTTAGAATCTAAGGAACACTGGTTTCCCAATTCTTAAAGTGAGTAAAAACATCTGGATCTTAACCTTAATTTACATTAATTTATTCAAAATTATTCTGTGTTTATATTCCAAACATGATCTATTCTATTGATAGCTAGAAGAATAATGCAAATTACTCTTAGATTTTATGGGCTGTATATCATTCACGATTTCTCTTAGGACCCCTTTTTGAAAGGAAGTGGGTATCATAGTAATTTCTGTCATTTAAAGAGCATATTTCTGGCTTTCAACCCTCCACAAATTGAAAATTATTAGTTACCCAAAGGAAGGAAGCACTCTGGTTCCAGATACTCATAAGCTGAATTCTTCTCAGTCCTTCATCTGGAGAGAGTAAGTTGCAGACATACAGCCTCTTCTTCCTCTTTCCATACTTCTGCATCTGCATCCAACTTCTGGAAGATTGCACATGGGTAAGTGTAGAAAAGCTGTCTTCTTTCCTCCTTAATCATCTGAATAGACATGATAGCTAAGTAATAATTCAATTCACATAACTAGAACTTAGTTCAACTAAATGAACTTTGACAGGGAAGGATGAGAATCAGTATTGAGAAGATAATTTTAGAACTGGCAGTTTGGCAAACTGAAAGCATTCTACTATGACAGTGTGTTTTCCCAATTCTGATTTCACAGAAATCTGAAGAGTACAGTTCTAAAAGTCCTTGGATTTCTGCCAGTTTAGTGGCACAGATGGGATGATGAAGCATCTCAGTTTCCATCTACTGAACTAGGTAGTTGGCCAGACTGGCTGCTCCATGACCAAGAGCTTTGCAGATGCACTATATATTCTTTGGAGTTCAGGATTACAACTGAAAATAATGTGGGAGCACAAAATATAAATAAATTATATTGAAGACAGTTTGGAAATTTAAAAATGTTAAAGTTTTCTGTGAGTGCGAGCAACCTCTGTGGCTGCTACCCTACTTATGAAGGGAAGAGAGTTGGCTTGGAAATTACATAGAACAAATCTGTGTCTTTGCAAGAAAGATGCAGAGTCATCTTGAAAAAGTGGAAACAGCTCTGGGGTTCATACAACAAACTACAGGGACTTATTCTTCCTTTCCAAAGTTATAACTCTGATTTTGGTGGATAAGCATTCATCTTTTCAAAGGTCTTATTTTGATATCTATAAACTCTTGTTCCATATGGGCTAGCATATTGGTTTCCTCCATCAGACCCTATTAAGGAAGAAGCTTGGGGTTCTGTACAGAAAGTAATGCTGAAGATGTTTCATATATAAGAAATACGAAAGTATGATGGCAGAGTGGCCACCTGTCAGTGAACATCTCACTAGAGTTGCTAACAGAGAACAACATGTTCACTTCTAAAGTAACTTCTTGTTACTATCAGAAAATACCTTAATTTCAACATCACTCTTTCTTCAGCAAAGATAAAAGTGCCACTTCAATTATTTTTTTTTAACTATAAAATGAATTTAAAAGACATTTTAATCTCTTAAAGTATTATCTTATTTTTCAAACTAAAGTTCATTTCCTTTTACAGCTCCATCTGCTGAATAACTGTTTAGTTAAAAGAGTGGTAAATTTCCATGCCCCCAACAAACAACTCAGAATGTCTTGACTCAACATTTCCTTTGGATATGCTAAAAAACAATATTGTAGAATTTTTCAAGAGGAAATTAACAGCAGTAGATGCTTGTTTGTTTTGTTTTTTTTTTTCCTTTGGTTGAAAGGGAAATGCTGTGTAGTATGCACAAGCTCAGATGTTACGGAGGTTGCTGCAGAGATACACAAATTTGTATGCTTACCATAAACAGCAGATAATAATAACTTTTTATTTTCCATAGCATATCTCTTAATCCAGATAGATCTGAAAGCATTGCAGATCAACTTTTGATCTTGTCCAAAAGCCCAAAAGCTTTTAGATTTGTCAGGTTTTGTTAAATTCATAGAATCATAGAAGGGCAAAGTTGGAAAGAATGTGAGAAGTTCACTAGTCCATCTTCTTGTATGACTCTATTAATTTTTATTAAAATTGATGCTGTTGATAACTCCACTTTGCATGTGTAATGCTAGATAAATTGACACATTTTCTCTGGCTGTTTTAAAAACAACTTCAAAATGCTAATTCTACTTAAGCAAAGGATGGAAAACTCTAGATATTCTGGGAGACCTCAGAAAATGAAGGTAGAACATGTCTTTGCAATGCAACAGAACCTGCTACACATTGAGCCTGCCCTGAAATCAGAAAGTGCAGCAGTGTTGGTGTTGGAGCACCTGCAGAGAAACAAGCTGCAATAAGCTGCATGTTACGTAAAGCTTTAAATGTATCTAGAAGACCTCCCCAGGTCAAAGCATTAACTTCAAGGTCTAATGTGTCTTTTGTTCAGGCTACTGAAATCTTTCATATAGGCTTAAATTCTTCCAGTCCTTGTCCTGAAACTAACTAGGCTTTTATTTCAGCATAGAAAAGAGTGCTTCCTTAGGTCACTGTAACATATTAATGTACTTGAGTGGGTGAAGCTTCACTTAGTCTATTTCAAGTACCCGAGCATCCTGCTCTCTTTACAAATCACACACTGAAATTTCTTACACATTTAGTTTTACAGCAGGATTTGTCAGCTTCAGCAGTTCTCAACTCCCACTTTACAACTTGTCAAATGATTACTGAGGCATTAAGATAAAAAAAAAAAAAAAATGTGTACAGCCCTGAAGTTTTGTTTACTGTTAAAGAGAAGCTGGAAATTATCCATGTCAATAGTTATATATATAAACCATACCAAAATGAAAGAGAAAAAGAGGAGCAATGAACACTTATTTACTCAAAAAGCTGACAGTACCCATATAGAGTTGTAATAATTAAAAAGGAAAACTAATTAATTTGTGGCATAATGTCCATTCAATTATGACTTTATGAATGCAAAGTTACAAGTGACTATGAAAGGTCCTATCAGAGTTTGTTCAGTATTTTTTCGTACTATGCTCTGTCATCTAAAATAGATGTGACCTTACTCTCTTTCTGTAGCAGAAATAAAAAGTCAAAAATATAACTGTCTTAAATATTGTAGACTTCTGATAATAAAATCATTAATTCTGGCAAGCCTTTCTGACTTTAAAATGGGAAAAAGTATGTAAGAGTCAAGATACCTATAGAACAAAACAAAAAAGCTTGTTCATATGAAGTTAACATGCTAGGAACTCAGAAAACAGCAACCTGAGCTTTTAAGGTTATTGTTCTCCTATAAGTTTCACTACAACACAGAGTTATTGGAGTCTTTTCTAGCCAGTAAATCAATGAGGAGAAAAAGATTCTTCCTTCACCTCTTCTTAAACGTTCCAGTTAGATCTTCACAGTCTCCAGCCTCCTAGACCTATCACCCCATGCTGATCGCAGTTTACATTGGTTTAGATATTCTTAGAGCTGGAAATTACATGATAACGAGAGTGTCCAAGACCCTAAGTTAATAAACATCAGAATTTGTTACTGTGATGCCTGCATTTATGTTCACATTGTATCAAGTGTCTTTTTTTTTTTTAACTCAGACAGGAGAAAGAAACTCATGTAAGTGGTGCTTAAGAGATGAGAGGACAAGATATGAGGAATAATTAATGTACCTCACTAGATTTTTTAACTAAAACGAACATATTTTAAAATAATAATGGCCAATGTAATTTACCATAGAAATTACACAGCTGATCAGCCTCTGGGAGGAACAGTTCCCAAAAACAGCTACTGCAAATAACTTCTCTCCTCTTATGGGAAGTAAGTGAAATGTTACTTTTTCCCATATAGACTTACTTTTCTAAGGGTCCCTTCACCTCCACACTGAATAATCCCATTTTCTGTGAGGAGAACTGAAGCAGGAATGCCAGATCTCACTGATACAGCTGCTGGGTATCATCTTTGAAGATTACTCAGGGTCAGTATGCAAGCACTGCTGGATTTGTCTGGCTGATCAGGCAGGACTCTTCAGCTGGGCTGTTCAGCACCAGAACCATTTTGTCTGCAAGGCTTTAACCTTTGTGAGTATTTGAAACCACAAACATGATGTAAAAACAGGAGCAGCACATCTGGGAGATTTTTGAGTGAAATTCTCCTATGTCTGACAATGGACTTTTCTTCCGCTACACCTGCTGTGTGACTTGGACCTTCAGCAGCAATCACAGAATCCTCAAAGAAGGAAAATCTCAAAATAGATTATCTGGTGTGTCTAGCAGGGTACAATCTCCAGTTACATTTCTGGATGTTCCAGGATGCATGACCTGTCTCTCTTATATACTTTTGTTTGAGCTCATAAAGCATTATTTCTCTCACTGATGGCAATGATACAGTCTCTCTTTTGCTCCTCTCTTCATCTGCCTAGTTTCAGGAATTGTGTCGGAAAACAGTATCTTTGAAATCTATCTTCTGTACGGCAGTACATCAAATTAATATTCTTTAATAATATTATTATACCAAATCAATATAAAATAAGTTATACCTTTGTCATCCCTGTCTTAAAATTTAAAACTGTCACTCGTTTAAACTCTAGGGGCAAGTAGAATTTAGAATGAAGGTGAACAGAGACCAACTTGTCCATAGAAAGTATGGTCACATAAATTTAAGAAATCTAGGTTAAAAATAAGCATTTAGTAAAGGCATCTAGTAGAATACAGAGCAGTCCAGTCTATTCATACATAGACATGTGGGAAGTAGCACCATAAAAACCATAGGGCTGTTGGCAAGTAAAGTAGCATGTTTATTATTCAGATAGGAAGAAATCTATACTGAGTCCACAGACCCTAGGGGGGAAAACCATCTTTTGAAACTGTCTAGTCTATAAACTCATGCTATAGCAAAAAAAGCTGGACAGACATTATGGCACCATCTTATCAAGTGGTTGCCACGGTAACCCTGGATGAATGTGGAAGAACAGGACAGCTCATCACTTTCCAAAGATGCGTGGAGCACACAGAGGGACTATCACTGCTTAGAAGTCACAGCCTCAGATAGTTATATTGGAGCAAACAGGTAATTATACAAACCTAGTTATTACAGATACTAAGTTGTGTTGGAATAAATCTAACACACACAATCGCCTGCTATTAGAAATTTTTTATTTTGTCCTTACCTTTGGTATGCAAAATAAAACCAAATCAATATATACGTATTCATTTTCTTGAAACGTAAATGCAGTGCTTTAAAATCTAAAAGTATGAATTATTGTTCATTATTCTTGCACAATATTTATAGGAAATCTGTAAATCTTCACCCTTTATTTGTTTCTCAATCTGTGCAAACTGTGAGGAATTACTTCTGGTATTTTCACTGGAGCATATCAAAACCATTAGTATTTTAATTTAGTTTAAATACCTATTCTGAGATTTGAAAAATAATATTAAATATGGTGATATGGTAAAAAATACATCAATATTTTATAGAAATATTGTGTATGGCTTATGAATAAACATGACTTACCTATTTAATGAATATATATCAAGACTTTTGAACTGTAAGTCATGTTTTTATATGAATTTTGCCACAGTGTTGCTAGGCATGCCCAAATGATAAAGTAGGATAATTTACACAATTTAAATGTACACATTAACTGAGTTATGAGCTCATTGAGAAACCTTGAATTCTTTCTGGTTTTCTCTTTTTTTCCCGTACATATCTAAATTTATTTCAGCTTTCCAATAGCAAAATGCAATTTTTAAAATACTTGGTTAAAAAGTGGATATCTGTCATGGTATACACACATCGAAAAAGTTCTAACTGTGGAAAAAAAAAAAGTGTAATCTCTTAAAACACATTTGAACTCGAGTCTGGTTAGATACAATTGTTCTAGCAAGGTTGTATTTGCACACTGCTACACACAAGCTATGTACCACTGTTGTGATTTAACCCCAGCTGGAAACTCAGCCCCACACAGCTGCTCGCTTACTCCCTCTCCCCAGTGGGATTGGTGTGAGAATCAGAAGATCAAAAAGTGAGAACACTCCTGGGTTGAGATAGAGACAGTTTAATGAGTAAAGCAAAAGCCACATATACAAGCAAAGCAAAACAAGGCATTCATTCATTCACCAATTCCCATCAGCAGACAAGTGTTAAACCATCTCCAGGAAAGCTGGGCTCCATCATGCGTAACAGTGACTTGGGAAGACAAACACCATCACTCCAAATGTTCCCCCTTTCCTTCTTCTTACCCCAGCTTTATATGCTGAGCATGATGTCATAAGGTATGGCATATCCCTTTGGTCAGTTGGGGTCAGCTGTTTCAGCTGTGTTTCCTCACAACTGCTTGTGCACCCCCGGCCTGCTTGCTGGTGGGGTGGGACAAGAAGTACAAAAGGCCTTGCCCATGTATAAACACTGCCCAGCCATAACTAAAACATCCCTGTGTTATCAACACTGTTTTCAGCATACAACCAAACCACAGCTTTGGGCTGGCTACTATGAAGAAACTTAACTCTTTATAGCCAAAACCAGCAGAGCTACTAAAGAAATGAGCTTTTTTGTCCAGAGCTTTCCACTTTGCTTCCTATGATTTCCTTTCCAGAGCTGGCTTGCACTGAAACAGCTCAAAGAGCTGACAGCATAAGCTCAGATCTCCCTGAAAGAGTTTAAGTAGGCCTATTCTGCTTTAGTATTTGGGTAAGATGTAAAGACCAGCTGTTGGATTCAGATGCCTTGTGCTAGGCAAGCATTTATCTTTTCGCTCTAGGAATACCACATTGCTCCAGGGCCTCCCTTGCCAGTGTGTTCACCTTTATCTGAGGCTTGCTGTGTCTGCGATGAGCAGAAGTACTTGACCTGAAGCCTGTACCATACGCAAGAAGCAGTAGCTGGACATGCTCTGCAAGAGGTCCATGGCTCTTTACTTGCCTTTTAACTTAGCCTGAACTCTATGTCCTTCAGAAAAGAGAGGGAAAAATATTATTTTAGTCAATCATTGGAAGGACATATAGTTAGGTTTTTCATCAGAGTAACAGGAAATTTGTTAATCTGTACAATGTCATGGGGATGGGGAGACCACATAATCATCTTTTGACCTTTTCTTCCTATGTTTGGATGTGGGTTGTTTTTTTTTTCTCCTTTTCTTCCTATAACTGTTGCTGTAGCTGCTCAATTTGCAGGAACTTTAATAACTCAGCTGTCTTCCTGCCTCCTATTTCCTCTCTCCAATCTTGTTCTCTCTATTTTGTTTTTTCCTATCCTGACAGGCAGTTTCTAGACAGGTGCCTAACATTTTACAAATATTCATTTTGCTTTCCAACCTTTATATGGCCTCTGGCCACATTTAACTGCTCTTCCACAGTTTGCCAATCATGCTAATTATGACAAGTTTATTCTTCTGAGAATTTTGGACTTGGATTTATTCCATGCTTTCATAACCAATCAGTGATACTACTTGTATCCTGCTGACTGTGGTACTCAAATCACTCATGTAATCCAGATTTAAGATCATGTTAGCCACAAAATGAGTGGAATGCACCTCAGAATAGGAAAGCAGCAGAGATACAATGATGATTTGACAAAGTTTAATTGATTTGATGATGGAATTTAACAAAGTTTAACAGAGATTTATCGAGATTCAGTTTGATGGTGAGGTTCACTCTGGTATTTACTACATCAGAGAAACATGCAAAGGCAAATTGAATTAAGAGGTGTAGGGAAAAAAGGGATTCTACACCACAGTAATTTAAGACTTGATCATATTGTTATGGTAAGACACAAGACTAAATTAGTCACTTATCAGAGTGATGTAACAAAATTTACCGTAATCAACATGCCAACTTGGTTAAAGATTAGAGAATGACAAAATTCACACGAGATCCATGATAGAGTTTCCTAAATCAAATGGTACACATAATTACACACACAGAGGTATATACAGAGATTAAATCATATAAACAAATGCAGATGTACTCAGAAATATAAGGGTTGAATTATACATACAGATATAGAGGTTAACCTGTGATTAAGATGTTTCTTTTTCTGCAGATTATAATAAATATTTGGTACCAAATGATCTTTTAAATTCCATGAAATCAAATTAGAGTGAAATAATCACTTTTCACTTCCCATATCAGTGGACGGTCTTAGTTACATCATGAAATCTACTTGGATGTCACAAAAATCTACCCTAAGAGGTGTCCCAGTTTAGGAGGAGATGCCAGCTCACAGCCCACTGTGATCCTGGAGAGCTCAAACAGCCTCACATAGAATGAATATCAATAGAGTCACAAGTTGATTGACTTGACTTTAGTTGGTACTTTTCATTGTGGCCATTATTCCTGTCATGCAGTCTTGACACCCTTCAGAGTGGGCTACAATCCAGGAAGGAGGAATTTCTAGGTACGCTTCCCAGGCAACAGGAGTTTCAGACGTGTTTAAGGGATTACCTGATCTTCCCAATTCACTGTACTTGTACTCAGGACAAGAAGGTAACATTATTTCAACTCACTGCTCTGGTATGCAAGATCAGAAGGTGCCAGATTGTCCAAGCCCACTATGCTTGTAATTGAAACAAGAACACAATATTGACTGGAGCGGACTTTATAATGCAGCCCAATGATGGGGTCTGCACCACCACAGACTGGGGCACAAGGAGAGGGACAGGTTACATTGAATGGTGCATTTAATTGAAGCTGGGCTAGACATTGTGACTCTGCTTTGTAGAAATACATTTAGCATTTATCTCATGCTGATCTACTGCTTGGAAGTGCTAGCCCTTGGAGGGATAAATAAGAACTGAGAAAGAAGTCTATGAATCTACTTTCTTTACAAATGACAAAAGCACATTCAATTTAGTTCCGAAGATTTCTGTGAAAATATGTAGAAATAGCTGCTTATGTATAAGCTTATGAAAAGTGACTACATAACTTTGTTCCTATGGAAGGAGCCTGTCTTAACATGAATCAGTTGTGGTATTATGCATCAATCCACTTTGGTGCAGCAGTAAATGCACATGAATAAACCAAGCACCATCAGGTTGACCTAAGCAGTCAAATAGAAAAAATCTGGTGGAATTTAAGACTGCTGTAACATATACTGTTTTCCTTGCATGAAGAAGACTGGTTTTCATTCACATTTGTTGCTGCTGTTGAAGAAGGAAGAATTTGGAAGCTAACGCAATGGCTTTTCACAATTGCCTACATCAAAATCAAAATGGGTACAAATGATGTTAATATGTCAGTATCCTGAATCTACATTTTCTCAGCAGTTTGTAACTCTTTCCCTATGTTTCTCATCTTCTTTTATTACAAGTAATTATTTCTTAGGCTGATGAGAACTTAATTCCCATTAAAACTTTCAAGATAATAGTGCATGCACACATAATTGCATGAAAGGTAGAACATTTACAATATCAACTGATTCCAGACCTGAACATCTGATAACATCAGAGAAAAATAGGTTTGGACAAATAGTTTTCCAGCCCCAAGAGAGCTCATGGAAATTAATAACCCAGCCATACCTATTGTAGAGAATAATGCTTTGGTCAGCTCAGTACCAAATCCTACCTTGTTAATAAATTCCCCAGGGTAAATTAGCAAGGTATTTGGTAAATGATCTGATTCCTCAAATTGATCACAGTCACAAACAATAATGAATTTGAAGTTCATCAGGCAGGTGTGGATTTGTTTGGTTGTTGGTTTGGGGTTTTTTTTCAGTTAAATTCAGTTAGTTAAAAATAGAAGGAAGGAAATAGAGTTAAAGAGCAGAACATAGCAACTTCTCATAAATATCTGTTCATTCAGGTGAAAGAATGTTTCCAGCTGAAAGCAGAATTTGATCGAAATCAAATCCCACATTCTTGCACTGATATTAGTAGGTTTGGCAGACATCAGTTACTGGTGGATTCAAGATTTCAATGAAATATATATAAAAATGATGGGAGTATATGAGAAACTATTTATAAATTACATAACTATTAATATAAAATATAACTATACAACTAGCTACAAATAGAAATAACAGAAATAGACACAATGTTCCAATTTGTCAGTTCAGCTACAAGAGTGAAAGTCATTATAGCAAAGTGATACTTTCCATGTCTTTCACTTTTAAAATATTCTAATGATACCTATTCTGTTAAAAGGTACCTCAGAGGCACTCTATTTGTCAGCTCTCCCAAAACAAAAACTGAAGTAGCAAGTTTGTTACTCCACTGCCTTAATTGCTAGTGATACTAAACTATATCAGCCACCATCCCTTCCAGCCTGATCAATTAGCCAGTACATGGAACCCTTTTAACTGACTGACAGAGGAAAAACATTTACTGTATGATTCTGATGTTTCATGGGAATAAGTTTGTTGGCGTAATCATCTCACCTTTCTCCCAGTGTGTTGGGAACACGCAGGGAGGGCATCTTACATGTTAAGATCCTGGTATTCACCTTTTCTGTAACTGTCTTGGCCAGTGCAAATATGCTGTTTGGTTTTTTCACAGGTCCATGCAGCACACACCACCCACCTCCTTCTGCTTCCCTTGCACAGCCACAGCCACTCAAACCATGGGGATCCTGTGTTTGCCTTTACTTTTCCAGACAGAATTTTGACCTCACAGCTTAGCTTCTGACTAACCTTTCCAAGCAGCACCTTGCTGTGGCTGGAGGCAGCCCACTGTTTCAGCATTTAATTGGCACTTAAGAGAGATTTAATTCCTCCTTCTGTTTAATCTGAATGAAGGATGGTGAGCAAGCCTCTACTGAGAGATTGCTGTGTAAGGAGCAAACTGTGTGGCAGTCAGTAACATAACTGAACAAAAAAATGCAAAATGAGTTCGAAGGATAATAAGTTGAAGAAATGAAAAAACATATATATTTGGTTTGCAATTGTACCTCTGAAATATGTGTGTGCTTGTATATGTATGAATTAGACACACAGATAAAATTGGCTAACAGGAGACATTAGAGACTGAGGTGTCTAAATATTTTATTACCCAAGGTTTCCAATTTGCAGATACACTTTCTTTGCTGAGCCATTGAAGCATGCAAGAAGTCTTTACCTTGTTGGATCAGAATGCAAAACAAGTCAGTGTTTTTCAGGACTATGCCTGCTCAGTTTCCTTTAATCTAGCTAAAATCCCCGAGTTTATGAGTGACAGCAGGATATGATCTCAGCACTTTGTTATAGAAGATGAGAGGAAGAAAATGACATTGGCTCTAGCATTTAGAGTAAAAGGCAGGGATTGATGTGTAGAGGACACCTTGTTTGAAGTCAGACTCTGTATATGGACAAGGTGGAGATTATTTTATGTGTTATACTTGTCATCAAAGGATCTTCATATCTCCATCAGGAATGTTATGGCAAAGATAAGATTTTGGGGGTTAACAGTGTATTTATCCATCTGTGTTCATCTCATAAAATACACAGAAGCCTGAAATACTCATAAACCAATCGAGGTGTAGCCCTTGAAGAAAAGAAGTGGTGACGTAATCCAGAAGACATATCTGGAAAACAGTGATAGAAATATCTCATTTAATTTTTTTAGATTAAAGTACCTTTATTATTTTTAATTATTCACATAACACAGGGTTGTTATTATTATATATAAAGCACATTAATAAAGTATAAAGAGTTATAATAAATATTTAATAAATTGTACTGTGTTTAATTTTAAATTATTTGTATATTGTTTCCTTGTTGCTATTTCCTTTGAACTCTGAATATTAAAACACATATGTTGAGTAGAAACCTGTAGTTCCTTCATGGCAGATGGTTCTTCCCCATAAATCTCCCTGGGCTGCACTTCTGGCTTTCCTTCTGCATGATGACACTGGCCTTTTGCGGTGACCTGGGAGGCCAAGCACTCACAGGTCCTTGAGGTGCACCCTGATGATCAGCACCCCATGTGAAGACAGGGGAGGTGAGCAGCAGCATACTGTGGCTACAGGTGCCAATGCTTCCCACCGCTCGGTCCCCTTTACAGCCACAAACCAAAAATCCAGCCATCAGACTCTTCCACCATCTGTAGCATACAAGGACCAGTCCCGAGCATGTACCAACTCTGGATTTAAATCACTTTTTGAGCAACTTACTATACCAGCCTGGCAATGTGTAGAGCCAGGATCTTACCCAGAAGTGCTATTTGATAAAGGAGACATACGTTACCAGCCCACGGGGCCCACCCTAGTGTTAATGTGGAATGTCAAGGTATTTAAGTTAAACTAAAAGTAACTAAGTGCGCTGTGGCTTTTGAGAAGATCAGTTACCTGGCCTCCTCTGACACTTCAGTTTATTTGAAAATAAAAACTTGGTTGAAATGGGATTGAGCTAGATGGTTTGTAGCAAGAACCTCAGAGAAGCTCTTGTGTTTCAAATTCTGATCAATACTTATTTCTACTGTCACTCATGCGCAGATGTTTCTGAGATAAGCCACTTTATTTTGATCATAATATTATCAGCAGTTCACAGAAGGCATATTTAAAAGTATTTTATTGGTATTTCAGAGAGAAAAAAATAAAGAATCGGCCATTTAGTAGTAGGGAAAAAGTTCTCCCAATAAATAGGGGATGACATTTACATCTTTCATCATAATCATATAAAAGAAGAAAAATATTGGAAAACCATAATGTTTTACTATAGCATTATAAGAGTTTAGCAACGATCCTGGAAGTTCAGGTTTAGTAAAGTCTGTGAGCAGATATCAAACTCTTCCTCTCTCCCTTCCCAGGTCTTTTGTTCTTCATTGGACCTTGCCATGCAGAAGGAGCTGGATCCTGTCTGCAAGAGGTATCATTCTGTTCTGGTAAGTGCAGTGGAGAGTAGTCTTGGAGATATATAGGAGAATTCTGGTCTTTTCCAATGTTTGGGTACACCAAATGCATAGGCCACATGTAGATTAAGGCATCCAGACTCTTTGCCCATAAGGCTTTATGAGGTGTTTGATACTCATATTGTAAGGATCCATCCCTTTGAGGACCTGAGCAGCTTTTGGAGGCAGCTGTCTCAGAAGTCTGCAGCTCTTGAAGTCTCTGAACTAAGATAATTTTACAGCCCTAGAGCTGTAAAATACTTCTGCTCTATCTGCTGCTGAACAAAATGGGCAGAATTCTTCCTAATTTATTTGCTGGTATTCAGTGGTGGGCAGCAGTGAAACATGGTACAAAATATATTTTTTGCACTAGCTTCTAATCCTTCCATAGTTGCACCTGCTTTTATTTTACCATGTCCTACTCATCTGTTATAAGAGCTTTTCAACAAGGTGGTTTACCTCTAGGGTTAACATTTCAGGCAATAACAGCTTAAAGGTCAGTGGTGTCATGAATAATTATCTGTAATTTGGTTGAATTATTTTGTAGTCTATGGTTTTAATTTTGTCATTTCAGAGGTGAGAGGGGCGTGGTGGATTGATTTGGAATTTAAGAATAGTTTTGAACACAGCAAGACTGTTTCAAGTGTGGGATTCTTTTTCTATATACAGATATTTCCGTTATTGCAATTAGCTTGATAAAAATACAGTAGTGTTGAGTAACTTAAGTAAAATCTTAGGAAACTTGAATTCCATACAAGATCTGTATATATAACTGTTGGCAATCTAAAAGAGGAATAGAGACAATGACATGATGTCCAACTGTATAAGGGAGGTCTGAAATTATTTCCCTGGTCTGCCATTGAAGCCTGGTGGTCCTGTCAGCTAATCTACCAGGTTATATCTCTGCCTTTAGGAATGAGCAGGATGGTAATGTCCTTCTCTTCAGGACTTTTGACACCTGTCTGCCCTGCCTTGCTGCCTACCTACTGCATAACCACATAGATTTTTGCATGGTCTGTAGGGCACCTTAATGAATCCTTGAATTCAGTTGTGTGCTTGCACTATAAGCCTTTGGACAGGATAGTGTTGAGATTAGCTGTAGGGCTGCTTTAAGAAAAAACAGTAGACTCCCCCTCTGCAGACTAGACTTCAGAGCTTTACAGCAGGATTACATTTATTTTTCATCTCAAAGAGATCTATGAGCATAAAAGTATTCATATATGGGATGTTCAGGTACCATAATAACGGAGAATACATATACCTTTATAAAAAGTAATATAAATGCATTATTTATAAAGCAACAGGACACCGAAGAATAAGATGCAGAAGCAAAGGGAGCAGTAACAGAAGTCTTCCATTGCCTCTCCTTTTTCCTTCTTAGAAAAACAATACCACTGAAGCTATGATGATTTGTGTTGTCTATTATAGCAACTGCATTTGAGAAATATTTAGCAAGAGCAAGCCACAAATGCATAGCCATAACTATAAATACCACCAAAGTAAACAGAAAGCTCAAGTGCTGTTTAATAGCATATCTCCAGACAGACAGCTTTCATAACTGACTAACTTGGTTTCCCTGTTATTGGATTCCTGCCCAAGAAATATTACACTACTAAAACTGTTATGCTGAGTTTTGCCCAAGACAAAAAGATCATTACATATCGGGATGAAATTCACTCTCTATCCTGTGGAAATATTTTGTTTCTGAAGCGAGAGAATATCATATTAAAATGACTATATGAAAGCAGTGTAATTTTGGTTTTGCTGAACAATAAGGTGGTTGATCTTTTATTATTTTATTTTGATAGTAGAAGAAGCATTTCCAGTGAAATAATGGTTAAAAAAAAATTTAAATGAGTGGTCACACAGTTTTTTGGATTAAAAGTATTGATTTTTATTTTAAATTCACTTTCCTTTTAATTACAATAACTTATGTGAATACTGTGTTTTTCCATAGTTTATATTAATATGGTATTGATATATGGATCTTTTGACTTCAGAAAAAACATTTGCACTGTGATTTGCTTTTGTTACCACTTCTGAAATGAATGAATCAAATTGTCAAATATCACATGAATTCCTGCCATTAACATCTCTGGCATTTACTCATAGTTTGAGTGTAGAAGATAATGTTGAGCATCACCAAATAATCTGTTTACTATAGCTTTCAGAGTCTGAGAATGTATCTGTTTATTGGTATAAAACATTTCAGTAAACGTCTATGGAAATTTTTGTTCAAACAAAAGCTGTTTTCATAGGGTCAGAAAATTTCTATGTGCTTTACATAAATTGCATTCAAACAAGCAAAATGCAGCCCTAATAATGTTAGAACGGAATGTTTACTGCAGCCAGCTATCAATTAACATTACAATTAATTTTGTCGAGACACTTCAACATGATGTTTGAATATCTGACATAAAAGCAAGACATCTCATTTTACATGTGATGCAAATGAAATAACATTTTTCAAACCTTCATTATTTCATATTAACAGTGATGGTAAAGTATTGTGTTGTTTACAGTCTGGATTCAATTTTCCTCCTGCTGATAACTGGTAATGGGAACCATTTGTGGAGAGTGGTAATGAAATCACATTGGGGCTCCCAAGAATGAGGACAAAGAGAAGATGATTGTTTACTGTGACTGAAGCATGAATGGTTCTACACAAAAAAAAAAAAAAAAAAAAGAAAAGAAAAGAAAGCAAATGTGCCTCTTGACAGGCAGAATGTCATAGGTGCCTCTGTAGGGGGAAGAATGTGTGCAGGTGTGCAGTGGAGGAATGGGATTCTATCCATTCACTTTTTGTAATGTCATTTTTGTAATGATCTTGCAGACCATCAGAAAAAAAAAAAAAAAACAAACCAAAAAAACCAAAGAGTACATGAAAGGTTTTAGTTCAGAATGATAATTCCAAGTGGAAGCAGATAAAGTGCTACATAGCAAACTCTTTCCAGACTGTGAAAGATTGTGCTTTAAGAAGTGTTTAAAATACTGCCAGATGAGACTGAAGAAGCCAGGGTAAGAAATCAGTAATTTAGAGGTCAGACTATAAATAGGACATATCACAACTATTATGATAGTTTTGAATGGGCATGAGATTACTCTTCAGAAATTGTACTTCTTACAAGAGCTACTGTTTCTGCAGCTGTTTTCTGATTAGAAAAGCCATATATTATGTCTGTGCAAATTGTTGGTTTGGTATTTTTTTCTATTATATAGTGTAAGATCCAGAAACTGGTGTATCGTTTTGGAGGGATTCTATGTTTGGGCTCCCTCTGTCTGTGTATATTGAAGCTTACATTAAAACACTGGCTTGATCAAACAGTGTGATAAATGCTCAGTAGTTATAGAATCATAGAATCATAGAATGGTCAGGGTTGGAAGGGACCTCTGGAGATCATCGAGTCCCACCCCGCTGCCAATGCAGGAACACCCAGGACCGGCCACACAGGAACAGATCCAGGCAGGTCTGGAAAGTCTCTAGAGAAGACAACTCCACAACCTCTCTGGGCAGCCTGTTCCAGTGCACTCTCACTCTCACATTGGAGAAGTTTTTCCTCATGTTGAGGTGGAACTTCCAGTGTTTCACCTTGATATCTTTACCTCTTATCCTATCTGTTGTGTAAAAGGGCAAAGTAATTTGACAGAAAATCAACCCCCTTGAGTTCCAGCTGGTCCTCAGATATCAGAGGGGCTGGGGACAGCTGGGCTTAGATTCTGAGTGATGTCCAATTTGACACTATTAGTCCAGTCGCATTCAGTCTATCTGAACTCTCACAGCTCTGGATTCACTAAGAGTGCACTTCACTCCCTGTCTAGTTGTGCTTCACGGTCTCACACAGCCAATAAGGAGCTGGCTGAGCCCAGCGACTCTTGCAACTGGCAGCATGAATAGTGCAGTTTACTGAAAGCAACAGAAGTACAGGTTCTTGTGGATTGCCGGTGATAAATTCAGTCTGCAAAGCACGTGCAGATATACAAAACACATTAGATTAAAGAGCA